>JAVJIF010010709.1:0-105147 GCA_038442645.1 Agave tequilana
CAGTAAGAAAAGCGATCACAATCAAACACACCTTATCAGACTGGACAGTTCAACAATTATAACTTCATAAGCAGATGGACTAATTTGATCGCCATATGCAACAACTAGGGAATTAAGTGTCCCCAGTGTTGCCTGCCTCAGTGGCCTGTTAGCCTGCAACAGACACATTTTCATTTCAAAAAAAATGAGATTTCAATTGTCCCTTGATTTACAAAAAGTAATCTAAAAGCATGTGGCATACTCCTTTACAATATAAATTGTCACATAGTTACCTTCCGCAGGAATGCTGTTAGCTCTGTAAGAACTTGCTCCAAGACACAAGAGAGATCTATCCGTAGCGGTGAATTAGCAATGACTGAAAATGCCTAAAGAAAAAAGACATTGGCATTTAGAAATGGAAGCCGTCAGCTTAACATCAATTAAGGGGAAAAAAAACATTTGCACTATTCATATTATAACATCATTATCTAAAATTACTAATCAACAAATAATTTCAACAAGCCTTTAAGCGTTAAAGACTTAAAGATCACAGCAGCAACAACTAAGCCATTTGTCCCAAGTATTTGAGGTAGGCTACATGAACCAAAAGAGAATTACGCCGGATCGGGCACATGGATCAACTTTCTCCACTCATTCCTATCGAGCAATATGCCTTCACTAACAACTTAAAGATCACAGAAAATCATAAAATTGTTACTCCTGACAAGTCACATGCATAATAAATTGGAAGAGGAAAGAAACAAAAGACAATCTAGGAAAATAAATTTCAACATACAAGAACATAAGCACCGAGACACAAGTATATTAATAATATACTCAATAATGAATCAAGCAATTGCACTGATGACTAGGCTTCCATAACATTGCCACCTAGGTTCTAATAGATCAGCAATAATAGACATGTTATAAGGCTCATAATGTACACCAAAATGCCTACTCAAAATGAAAAAGATTCAAAACCTATCTTTAGTGTTTTTAAACTCCAAAGCCCATAAAACCATGCCACAATAAAGCCTCCCCAATCCTAGTTGATTATTGTGTCTGGGGAATTTTAAAGTTCATCCTATAATTTTTGGCAATTTATTTGACAAGTTTGAGGGCCATAAGGGCATTTTGTGATTTAAGGTCCCCAAGCCTCAAATTAATTTATTTTCTATATACACCAAATACTTTTCTATTTATATCAAATTAACTTCAGCTAATTATAATAAAATTCAGTTATGACCTTCTACCTTTAAGAAAAAGTTTGTCCTCAAAACTTGAATACCCTCAATCCTTGTAAAGTTCCATATTCGATCAAGGGGCTCTCAAGAAGAGTAGTAGTAATAAAACTTTACATTTTAACTATCTTTAGTTTGATGTAACTAGAAAGGTGTTTAATAGTGCCCAAAATATTCGATGAGGCTTGAAGGGCTTAGATTGCAAAGAGCCCTAAAACTGCTTTATAGATTCCTGAAGTTTCTAAGAAGAACTTGAAAATTCACTATAATCGATAATCAGCTTGGAGACTTTAGGAACATTTTAAGCTCTTTAGATCTTAGAAACCAACATTATGGGGTGTTAGTTTTGCATTTTTTTTTTTTTTTGAAATAGACTTTTGTCAAACATGTTATGGATTTTTTTTAATGGCTGATTATTAGGGTCTCAGGAAGCATGATTAGAGATCTAACTAGTGGAAGCAATAATTTGTGAGTTAATGATATTAGCAATAGACTCATATTTACTACTATATCCACAACTCTTTCGTCTGTCAATTATTCATGTTCGTGTCACGTCCAAACAAAATCTAGCCATACATTCAAAAGACCTTTTAACCAAACTTTAAATCTAGTCATACATTTACATTCTTATCGCAAAAAAGAAGTTTGAAATTAGAAAATAAGCATTTATTATGATTTATTAGGTATCCCCGTCTCAAAAAGAAATTTAAATAAAAGAAATAGCATTTATTAGGGAGAGAATTCATGATACTTATCCCAAGAAAGAAGAGTAGAGGTCTCTTCCTTTTCAATTCAAGATTAGAGTTTTCTCGAATTAGAGCAAATGGCCTATAAAGAGAGATTATAAAAGAATATACAAAAAGAAATCCTAGATATATTTTATTTTACACCGATTCTATTTTTATTGCTAGTATTCACAGCTTATAGTTTTCCAGACACAAAGCTTTATGTGGCATCCATTGTTTTGCTTTGTGACACAAGTTGATTCTACTTATTTAATTGTAGGCATGATAGATGAGATAAGGTCATGGAATTACAAGTGTTCATGTGATACAAGAATATACATGTTTACAAACAATCGCGCTGTCTTGTTAAGGCAAAGAATTGATTTCACACTATTCATATAAAAGCATTTGATTTCTCATATAGTTTTGAGATGGAATGCATACACATGGCTGGGTTACTGGTTATGGTTTGTGCATTGGAAACCATTATTACTGGGAATTTAAGGATGGCATGTTAAATTTCAGCGCATGTGATCTTATATCAATAAACTGGTGTTTGATGAATTTATTGTAATACTAGGACAAAATGTTAAATCCACTATGAGGACTGTTATCTGTGAAGTGTTGTTGCCATTCTCACCATACAAAAGAAAAATCATTCACCCTACCACGAGATACAATGCTTGTTCAACTGTGTTCGCTTGTTATTGAGGTAAGATCACATTTTGGCTGCGGCTCTGCTTAATTTCATGTGCATGAAAGGTTATGGTAAATGATTAGCATTGGCATAATACCTGTGTGATTCATGTATTATATTCTACTGTTAGAAATTATTCATAAGTGTTGTTTGTGTGACTTTGACTTATTTGGGTTGAGTGTTTTTAAAATGAAAACTGCTAGCATATTC
The DNA here is from genome assembly GCA_038442645.1 of Agave tequilana. Taxonomy (NCBI): domain Eukaryota; kingdom Viridiplantae; phylum Streptophyta; class Magnoliopsida; order Asparagales; family Asparagaceae; genus Agave; species Agave tequilana. The sequence continues at coordinate 2,853 of JAVJIF010010709.1, forward strand.
CATATATTCGTATACCCATAGCTCGGCCTTGTTTTTTTATGCAGTTACAACGTAGCATGGCTCTCGAACGATCTATGCTTGCAATTTGAAAGCAGGTCCATACATTCTATACTTGTGCTATCTTAGTTCAGAACTTTTTAGTGTCATTGTTTCAGTGTTCTAAAAAAAATTTTAAGCGGCCGATTAATCGTCCGCTTAAATGTTTTTGGCCTGAAACCAAACAGAACTTGAAGAAAGCGATCAGATTACTCGGCCAGGCGAATAATTCGCTTAAGCGGTGATTAGGTGTCTAATCAGTGATTAATTAGCGTCTGTTTAAACATTATTCAGTCGTTTTCTAAATGGATTCAAATTTCGAACCCATTAAGCTAACTGAACTCAAACTCGATCCAATAATTGAGGATATAAATTGTCGTGTGTTGGAGAATTAGGGCTCCCGCATCCTCGATCCTTCTGCAGCGACGACGAAGGTCCCAAATTTCACAAAGAAGCTCTCGATGCTCACGGCGACGAGACGACGAAGCTCCCAAAGCGCTAATTTTATTTGAAGCTCCCGAAGCTCACGACGGTGATGATCCTACTGAGGAATTAGAGCTCCCGAAACTCGACGACGAAGAAGTTCACAAAGCACTGATCCTTCTGTGGCAAACTCCCCCTTCGACGGCGATCTCCCTTTGCGGTGATCCTCCCACCGTGACCTCCCTCTTTGTCGACAAAGACCTCCCCGGCAATCAGCTCTTTGGTTAGCAGTAAAGCGTCGACAACGACCTCCCTCGTGATCAACTCTCTCTCCCTCGTGTGCACATATTTTGCCCAAGTTCTTACCAATGGTCTTTGTTTCTTTTAATAGGCTGAGGAGTACCTCAAGCTTGAGAAGGATAGCACATTACTTGCAGTTGCATTTAGCTGTGAACCAAAGTTGTTAAAGTATGTTGCTTTTTGAAAGAAATACATATATTTGTTCATTTAAAAAGCATTATTTAACTATAATTGTTGAAGGTGGAGGTACATTGATGAATTTTGAATTGATTAACATTATTACTTTTTAAATTCCTCTTAGTACTAATTTAATTTTTAAGTTATGTTTACTATATCATTTATGCTTTTTTGGGAGTTTATAGAATTCATATTTGCATGTTTTAAGTATTATAATATTATAATATATTAAAATAATAATAAAACGTGTAATCCGTTTAATCACCATTTAAACCGTTTAAGTATTATGCGCTTCCGGATGACGCGCGTATCGAAACCGCTTTTTAGAGCATTGCATTGATTTACCTATTTGGTGGAATTTTCTGTGCTTGGGCTATTTTTTATAGAAATATTAGTTGAGAACTAAGGACTTACATGATAAAATAGGTTCACTAAACAGAGTTATTGTACATATGGCTTTATATATTATTTAGACACTTACTAAGATTTGCAAATGAATTTCAATTTATGTACCCTGGAATTTATATCCTAGGGTTCATATACTTTGTTCTGTGTACCACTTGTTGACCAGGGCAGTTCTTACTATTCTCCTAAAACTAGCAATTGTGAGTCTATGTACATGTCATAAACAGCATTCCCTTTATGCTGGGTGGGGCATAACAAATACATTTAAGAGAGTAGGATTTACACCAAGGAAGTTAGGATGTGGGCCGAATGTCCTAGAAAATAGGAGGGTCAGGTCTAGCAGATTTGAATAATGCAATAATTTAAACATCTTGTTGCTCTCCATCATAACAATGATTTTGTAATAATGACTTTGTGATGCCAAACGTCGGTAATTTATGCATTTCTATTAGTAGTTTAACACACAGCATTCAGTTTTTGAGCTAATAACCATGCCATGAGTTGTACTTCGAGACATATGGGATAAGTGAAGGTTTTGATTGGTTTATGTGAACAAGTAGTTCTGCATTACCCTGGCCACCATTAACGCCTGACACAATGCTTGGATTATAATATAATATTGTATGCATTGAGTACTCTCTCTTATAGATTACTACTATTACTGAACTAGGCTATTTAATAGAAATATGAACTTGACTCTTGGCCTTTTGAGATTTTTATTGTGTAAGCAACACAGATGCATGAATTTCTAAGAAAGCGTATAGGTTACAATATTGAAATAACAAGGCATTAGCTACAATTGACTAAATCGTAACAAGTGACAACTGGATCGGATTCAATATGCGCCTCATCTGGCTCTCAACCCAATGTGGCAATGCCTTAGTTCTATCATATTTGATGAGAATGCATAGCTTTGTATTTTTGTCCCAGCATCCTATTGTAATTTTTTTTTAGTCAACCAAAGGAATCTATGAAAGACTGATGACAACTAGCTCATGCATTTAAAGAGAACTTCATAAAATTTATGAAGTTAGGGTTAAAACATTTACCTTCACAGCAGTTAGCCGTGTTATCTCATTCCCCATCCGATCAACTAGGACTGGGAGGCATGTAGATAGCTCTGACTGGAGATTATCGCCAAAAGTTGAAATTACAAGGCTCATGCAAGATATAGCACACTCCTTGACTTCCTGGTAACAAATCATTGTTAGATGAGGCAACAAATTATGCAATTGGCAACCATGTTGTTTAACAAACCTGATCTTGGTCCTGATTTGCCAAACGTGTCAAGATGGCATTATAGATTGGACGGACATAAGGTTTGAAATCAAGGGTGCAGATCTGCATCAAAGAAACTCAACTCAAGAATGGTCCAATAATGATGATGATGATGATGAATGATGACGACGACAATAATAATTATTAATAATAATATGTGCTAAGTCAAAGCTCAACAAGTATCAACTAGTCACCTCAAAACTTGGACGGACAACACGAACTAGCTCCCCACATACTCTTAATGCCTCAGCAGCGACCTTGTAGTACCTCTCATGAACACCAGATAATACAGGACTAGAAAGGCCTGTTTTTATCCAAGTGGTGGGTAAGCAAGATGTGATGCAATGGAAATTACGGTAATGCACAAAAATATTTCAGTTCAATACTTCCAATAGAAAAACATTAAAAAAATAACAGATTGGAAAATCATAAGAGTGACTAAAACCAAAAAAGTACTATCTTCCACTTGGACGATACAAACAAATTTCCAAAATCATGAGGACAGAAAATAATTAATAATTTCGTCAGCTTCCACTTTGAAAATACAAACAAATCTCCAAAATCATGACAGAAAATAATTAATAATTTCATTAGCATATGAATCAACCACGGAAAAAACACAACCTAGGTCTGTCTAGGCTCGGATTGCCACTGTTAATAACCCCACCAGGCCAGGGTAGGATTTTGGGTAAGGTTCTAGCACACCCTGGGGGCCGGTTTGCCTCCAACCTGAACAGTTATATTTAAGTTTCATCGCAACTGCTGGGCTGGCTTCAGCCTATAAGCCCATCCCGAACCTAGCATGTTGCTAGACGTAACTACCATTCTGCCAACAATCTGATAATCTGGCAGAATCGCCTTTTTTAAGTTCTATGGGAACCTAAAACACAAATAACTAAGCCAGAAAAGGACAAAAGTCTCGTAGCACAATTATAGGCCACCGATCAAATTTACAGGATGCAAGCTACATGAAGCAAACAAAAAAAATATATTCAATTTTTATGCATCAAAACGACAATAATATCACATGTTATGGTAAACTCAGTCATAATCCCAAATATTAAATTTTTATGCATCAAACAATAATACCTGAAAATTTTAGGGAAAGAGCTAATGTCAACACTTGCATCACTTTGTTAGGTTTCTTAAACAGAAGTGAGAACAAAATATACCTTATTGATCTCACCTCAGTACCCCATTAACCTATGAAAAAGCTTTCCCGTTATTCTTTACTAAAAAAACAAGAACATAATATTAGAGCCTAACACACGATGAAACATGTCAAAGGATGAGGAGCAAGTGTAACCTAAGTAGAGTCATTGTTACAGCGCATAAATCAAATATATGGTAAAAAATCTATGCTGTCTGAACTTGGAAAGAAAACCTGTAACGAACAGACGAATTAATAGTACATGCGGTACGAGACATGATTTCTCCTGTACCTGGATGAAGGGTGAAAACAGAAGGAGAATGTGAAACCATGACTAATCTAGTAAAGACCAGAGCCTCGATTTTCAAATTTGAGGTAGATGACTTTTCCTGGAAGCACAAAACATTAGTTGTCAAGTGCAGACAGTTCTCAAAAATAGGAACTTGGCACAACTCTTGTTGCAAGAAATTGAAGACCAACATACACTTAACGCCTTCTCAATTCCAGAAACAAGAGAACCGATATGATCTGCAAGACAGTCAGGTAAGACAACTACAAGTTCCTTTAATACTGAAAATGCCCCCACCTGAAATACATAGAATTATCAGCCATAAAAGCCAAATGGTAAACAAGCCAAACTTGAAGAAACCTCTCATTACCTTTGTCTTGATGGATTTTTCACGCAGCTGCCTGTTTAGTGATCGGACAATTTTTGGTACTTCTTGTTTCAATAGTGATCGTGGGCTGCATTAGCCGAAAAAGCATTCATTCAAAAGTGCATGTGATGTACTTTAAAGGATCAAAATGTAAATCTGTATTTTATAATGGATAGCAGATCTAAGCACTCAGTACACATTATCTAAAGGATCAAAACATAAATACAATACCAGCTAAACTAACACAAGCAAAAATACAATCACAAGACAGAGTAGATGCAGGGTTTACCGTTCCCACTTCCTCGTAGTGATCTGTTAAACATAGTTCTATTATTAAGTATTGCAGAGCTGCATAAGATCACCAAATTTTCGGAGACACAGCATGAGGGTGAAACAGATTTCAAAGATAGGAGAACTCTGTATCGTTTAAGATTAAAAAATGTTTACCATGGATCAATAACATCCAAGAAGAATAAATGTCAAATACTGTAAAGAAATCAATTGGAACCAACATAGCATTAATGATTCCTGAACACATATAGTGGGCAGAAGAGAAGGTAACTGAAGAAAGATATCAACAGGCAGGGGAAGAATAAAAGAAAAGAGACAGAAACAAAAGGAATATGAAAAAAAAAAAATAAGCCTGAGAATTAACATAAAAAGATTTGAAAATGTTAATTTTAGACTATAAGGAGGAAAATGTTATTGAATCAATAACTATACTGTAAATAATACTGTTATGTCATAATAGCCCAAGTAAACCAATATCTAAATTGAAAAGAATAACTTACCTTGACTCATCAGTGTCCTGCCCCTTCGTCACATTCCCGGTTTGGCGTAGCAACTCAATGAAAGTATTAAATACATCCATCTGAAAAGATAAATGTTTATCAATTTTTATTTGGACGTGTAATTATAGTTCATTTCGTTCCCTTCATAGTTAAATCTAGAGTTCCAATGGTACCTTTACATTCTCTTCTCTTTCACGAAACCTGTCTATCAACTTCGGGCATGCCTGCAGAAAAAGACCAAAACACCTTACAGACTTCATATATAACAAGTGGATGACTGCTAGCGGGAACATGAGCACTACACAAAATAAAAAATCTCTTTTGAACCATTTTTTAGACCAATCTAAAGGGGAAATACAGCTCACAAACTTCATAACAATAATGGAGTTACCCATTACTGTTGCAGTTACTATTTCTGCACACAAAAACCTAACATGCAATAAGGAATTTGTCACATGCCTCCAAGTACATCTTTGAAAGCATCTCTGGACGTGAAACGATAATACCAGCTAAGCACTTTGCAGCTGCTCTTCGAACTTTCCAGCTGGCATCCTCATCATCAGTATATTCATCTGCACTTTCACTGCCATAGATAGATAAAATACAGTACATGAGTATAATTTAAATAAGATGCAAAGAAATTCAAAATTGAACAACGTACTCTTCATCCTCCTCCTCATGCCCCTCGTCATCAGTATCCTCCTCCATGTTATCAGTGAAATTTGGATCATAGCTCAAGTATTCCAAAGCAAGATTTAAAATGTCATTACAATATGCAGATATATCCCTAGGGCATCTGAGAAGAAAACTCTCCAATGCCTGAGAAAAAAGGTCAAATTAGTAAACATAGAAAAATGATTTACATGTGACACGATGACTATAAAGTTACTTGTACTGTACTAGAATACCTGCAAACTATATTCACGAAGCTCTTCATCAGTTTCTGATGCACTTGTGCAGTAATTTATGAGCAACGGAACGGCTTCGCCAAGATGTGGTCCAAAACGGTATCCAACAGAACGACTGACAAATCATATGGATATATTTCTTTTCAGCAGATAAGAAAAATAATTCTTATAGAGAAAAGGGGCTTTGATAAAATTATTACAACGCAAAACATTCTCAGCACAAAGAAAAGTTTTACTCGACATATTCATAGAATCAATAAAAAAGTTGATAGATAATAATAAAAGGCTACAATTGAATGTCATGATGTTAAAAAGTAAAACTTTAATGTATCACATTAAAATGAAGAAATAGTCAATAAATGTGTGTGATGATACAAAACATGAAAACTTAAATCTACTTTTATAATTCACAGTATAAAGAACAGAACATTTAAAGCTAAAAGCCGCTACTTCCGTAGGATCAACTATGCAAATCCTACGAACAATCTGAGATAACGTCATGAGTTCTACAGACGTTAGAGCATTAACTGTTTGAGTAGAGGATTCACTTTTATTTTAAATAGGGAGCATTCTTTGGCCATAAGTCATACTTTAAAAGTTTATATTCAGTTGACAGTTTATCCGCACTCTGCAGTGCCCTTTTCTACAAGGACAACCTAATCACAAGTCAGTGATAGTGGAACTTCCTATATTATAAGGAACATCTTTTGACGGCATATTATTTGAGTTTAGGAGTCCATAAATAATGAGGTCATTGCAGCTGCATTCTTTTAGACAATAGCGTCAGATGCAAAAGGCTCAAGAGATGTATCCATTGAGATTTTAAAAGATCAAAACTCCCCGACCTCCCATTAAGCAACCTACCTACAACTCTAAATATTTTGCGTTTTTCTATTGCGCATGTTCAATCGGCATCAGAGCAAGATGCTCTCTTTGAAACTTTCATAAGTGTTTTTTTTTTGCAAGGAAGAGTTCACACTTGGAGTCAAGGACGGAGCCAGTATGTAGGTTAGAGGGGCCATGGCCGCCACAACATTTTTGAAAATCCTATTAGGACAATAGGTTTTGATCCCTGCTCTAACTCTTACCTACAAGGATGTGGCCCCCGCAAAAAATAGCTCAGCTTGTATGCGTGTTTCAAAAGAGTATGGTCATTTACTTTATAAGCATTTAAGTGTGTGGCCCACTAATTGACTTTTCTTCTTCCTATAACCAATCACAATTAAGAATTCATATAATCTAAGTTCTTACTATTTTGGTTTGCACATTGTTGCATTTGTTAATAAATTATAATTATTACATATGATCAAAATATTGAGACCCGCCTTTATTTACAAACCCTAATTTTATTATGATTCTATTTAAGAGATCATCAAAGTCATATTTTAGGATTTGATCTCTTCTCTTGATAAAAACAAAAAAAACTGCTCAAAGTCATATTACGATTTGATCTCGTCGCGGTAAGATAGAAGGCGAATTTCTGAGAAACAATCTAATTGTATGTGTCGATAAACAAATTGCTCAAAGTTTTTCTATGGGCTCAATCATTGATGAGTTTGATAGTTGAAAGAACTAAAGTAGCTCTTAAATAAGAAAATTTTCATAATTGCTTGTTAATTTTGTTGTGCTCTATTATATATTGTATATTTTTTTTGTTTTGGCCCCCCAATGAGTAATTCCTGGCTCCGTCCCTGCCTGAAGTAACATCGGTAAGGCCCTAGATGATAGGTCTGAACATTTGGTAGTTTGTAGGCCCCATGTCAACGGATAGAATAGTTCATAGGGCCAAAGCAACCAGCACGCATAATCAGTTGACTATACGGTGAGTTATTAAGTAATCTTAGTGAATGTATACTGATCTGGCAGTGCCCATGCAAGGTGATCAGATTTGCATGGTTGATCCTATGGAAGTAGTGGCTTTCAGCTTTAAATATTATGTTCTTTAATATAAAATGAATAGGATTGATAATTCAGGCACTCTTCTCCATGATAACTCAGGCTCCTAAAGTAGGCTAACTGACTATCTCAATGCAGCTCATAAGAACCCGAGAACATTCTTCTGAAGTATCCTTATCCAAGAATTTCACACAAACATACAAGTCACTACAAAGTGGAGTTCAATTTCTTACACCTTGTCGGCTAGTTACTTTCTTATTAGTAGAAGCATTCAAGATGCCTAATGCATTTTATTTTAAGTTTTTAACAATATAACATTGCAGGAAATTTAAATTATGAAGACAATTAATATCAGATTGTAAATATATATATCTAGCTTCTATGATCTATACCATAGACAGTCGAGATATTTCTGATGTCCATACGTGCCTGAGGTGTATGTCTGAAGGACAATAATATGCAAATTGTACTGTGAGAGTAGGATTCTGACAGAAAGAAATGAAATTGAGAGCTGACATGTGGAATTACCTTAAAGCCCCAACCATTTGAATATTTGTACGGGTTATTTCAGGCTTCATATTCTTGTTCTTCAAAAGTTGAACAACTGCAGTTGTCGCCTTTGCCAGAAGATCATCAGACAAGCTTGAGGCAAGAGATGCTACAAGCAAAACAAGAGAGAGACAAGAAGGTAAATAATATTTATGTGTCTCCGCGTGTTTAGAAAATTGACCCCCATAAAATAAGTTTTTCCACTTAGCCATTGCTAACTAGGGAAAAGAATATGACATTGAAGTATAATTTATTTCACTCACCAATGCAAGCAACAGACTTCTTTCTGACACTAGCTCGGTTCGAATTCAGCTGAGATAGAACTGTATTTAGCAATTTGTCATGATCTTTTTCCATCAGATTTCCAAATTTATTGAGCATGTCACATAAAATGTCCAAGCTCTCACACTTAATTTCAACACGGATCCCCTGGCAAAAGTTAAAGAAAAATAAGCAGCAAACAAATCAATATGGGATTCTCAAAAATCGAGATTTATAAGAAAAACCAAAAAAAAAAAAAAAAAAAAAGAATTTACAGTAAATAAAAAATAAAATAGAAAAAAAAACAGCAGTATGCACTAAATATATTATATCAGGAAATACTTCTTACAAGTATTTTAGTTATCATTTCATTTCAATACACATCATAACAGTAAAGGAAAGCAGAATTTCATAGTTCACTGACCAGATCTGTAGTATTATAAATTTTAACTTTTGACTGGATTTTTAATTTGTTAGTAACTCATGTCCCAAGTTAAACATTAACCATTCATTTAGAAGTGTTCACCAAGAATTACAAAAGAAATTGAAACGAATTAATAATAAAAATATTTTCCTAAACTAAAATTTAAATAATTTGCATTAGAAACAAAATGTTTTATAGAAAATAGAAACCAAATTCCTTAATAGCATTTATTGTCTGTTTTAAAAAAAAATCCTTAATAAATTTTATTTTAAACCTATTCAACTTTTTATGCATGTGCATAGCATGTGCCAGAACCCAGTATGAATAACTACAATGGAAACAGAAGATTGATATTGCCCACATATAGAATGGAGGAACTGCAAGGAAAACAGAAGCAGCACTGTAACCCCACATTAAGAAATGACAATTTTTTTATAAAATAGCAGCGAGCATCTGTTGACGTTAATTTATTCTTAAAAAATTAAAAATGTATATAGATACAAAATTACAATCTGGTCAAATGCTGCAAAAAGAGATGGCAACCAAAAAGATACAAATGAAAGACCATGCAACACAAGGACATGATTATTTCATCGGCTACAAAAATGAAGAGATAGGTGAGGACTTCAACACTAGAACTCGGTGCCTATGTTCATGGTTCTAAATATTGGCTGATATGATTGATATCAGCCAATATATCAGTTTTGGACCCATACCGATACGATTTGATGAAAAAAATTGGGCATATTGGTTTGAGATATCGCAGTATTGGCCGATATATCGGCCGTATGTATCAGCACAATGTCAACCGATATTGCACTTTTTTCTTTAGGTTTCTTTCTTAACAAACCGAGCTTGGGCCTAACGAGCTATATTATGCTATTATTAGAAACTTAAGACTCGAGATTATTTATGGAATATTTATAGTTTATGATATTGTTTAATTTTATTATTTATGTATGTTGTTTATCGCTTTATTCATGGGGGTAGGGTAGGTTGAGGATTAAAGTGGGTAATATTTTTTATATTTTGTTATGTTTATATATTGAGTTTTATGTTTTTTGTAATTTTTATGCATATATTTTGCTTTTTACAGTCTCTTACTCAAAAGACTTAAATTAAAAAGTAAGAATTTCTTCTTTTTGTTTTTGTTTTACTTATCAAGTTTCAAGTAGTAAGCTTTTCATGATTCATGCTATATACAATTATAATTATGAGTTGGTTGAATTCATGGTTTCAAATATCAGCCAATTTCGATATATATCAGCAGTATTGTATCGAATTTTGAGGTAACCGATACGATATTACCCCTATAATATCGGTTGATATCGATGTTGATATTGTCGATATTAGTGATATTGACGACCGATATTGACGATACTGATGCCGAGATTTTAAACCATGATTGAAATTATACTTAGAATTGGTTTTACAAATTTCTTATTTTATTTTATTGCATCGTGCTTATATCACTTATACTTGAATGCTTTGCGTGCATGTTGTCACGTATTTATTTAATTGATGACATATAGAACTTTATAATTATCTTTAAGTTATGAATACTTATATATAGAGAATGTCAAATATGAACACCCGATATGATCACATATCCCTGATATATTGCCCGACATTCGCTATCCAGTATGAAAAAGCACCAACTGATATGAACTCGATATCCGATATTTAGAACATTGCCTACATTGGCAAAGCACTTCATGAAACTAATGCAACATAATAAGCATTCTTATTGAAAGATGAGCCCAATGATGATGATGATAGTATCACTTTCATTTAAGCATTTAATAACCAATGAAAATTGCTTGTCCTTGATGGATTGAAACATTATTTAATGGGGGAAAAAAGACATCCAATAGTCAAAAATAGTTAATCTAACTATTCTTTTAAGCCTGGTATGACTTCAAATGACCAGTTTCGGATGTCTCCCAAAAAATCTAAACTAGAAACATTCAATTTAACATTTGAGCTAAGACACTTCCCTCATAGAAAGTTGTGGGTTCGAATCTCCCCATCCACAGTGGGCAAGGAGATTTTTCGAACTAAATTTGAAAAGCGCGCTACGAGGCATATTACGCAATGGCTTGACTTCACGGCATATGGAGACCACTAAGCTTGACTTCACGACGTACAGAGGTTGTGAATGGAGGCTACTAGTAGTTTCACACCGGCTAGATCGTTGTGATTCATGTGTGCGTACTAGATGTTTCATTTTGCCCTAAAAGGCGTCCCCCCGCCCCCCCTAGTGAGGGTTCCTTCCCCCCACTATGATGTAAGCCTACGGGCGTATCTCCGGAAAAAAGAAAAACAAAACTAACAGTTTCAAGTCAGGTGTAAATTAGTCTAAGTAAGATCATGACTAAACTGGGCTACAACCATCAAAACTCAAGAAGGATTGCAAGTCACAATAAAGTAGAACGTTCTCTAATTTGTTGTATACTATTTGCTTTAACTTAACCTAGAGGCCTCAAGACAAATGCAACAAGAAGAAGAACAATAGCAAAGTCTTTAACCAAAATTTTGAGGTCAAGTACATTGATCCTATTCTTCCATTCAGCTCTATCAAGGGTTTTCTCCTTGGTTAAATCAAACACCATCATATCCTTCTTAATTCCATCCATCCAAGTTTGTTTAGCCCTCCTCTAGTACTTATTGCTCCGTTACTATAATAATATAGAAGAAAACAATGATCTTATCACGTTTCCTGATCACCACACTAATGGGGCTTCGTTGCACATGTCCTAAGTATCTCAAATAATCCCCCCTCACTTTATCCACAATAGGAGCAACCGCTAAGTTCTTAGTTCTTACATCTTATCTCTTAGTGTATTTCGATCCGTCCATCTTAGCTACTCTCACTTTTTGGACATGTTGCTTATTGACTGCCAACATTCTAACCTATAAAGCATGGCTAGGCTTATAGCCATCCTATAGAATTTTCCTTTCTCAATAACATAGGTATGCTACGAGCACATAAAATTCTAGAAGCACTTATCCACTTTACCAATCCATCTTTGACTATATGAAGCACATCTACCATGATTTATTCGCATGACAACTATTCCTTACAAACTTGCACGAGGTAGAAATGATTGTAATGTCCTTTCGTCTCTTTCTTCTATGCATAACAAGCAAAGGACAAAAAGTCTAAAATGACATGAAAATAGTACAATATTTACCATGCACCAACTATTCAATGTAATGATAAATGTAAACCAATAGAAAAAAGTTCACAAAAAAATGGCATTATACATGAGTTTAAAACAAAATATGGAATAAGACCATATTCGAATTCAGTTAGCTAGTTGTTGAAATACATATGATGTTGTGGTACAGTTCCTCACATTAGGCATGTGTGTCATAGAGAAAACTATTCCATCTTCTCTCTGTTTTTCCCCTCAAATTGTAAAATATAATTAAATAATTTTAACAACTAATGTATCTTTAATTTCCAGGGATAAATCTCTCTCCGACATATGATGCAGACCTTTTTTGAGGATTTAAATTGTGTTGCATGTCCATCTCATGTTTTAAACCTACTTTTAAGGGAAAAATAGAAGTTCTATTTAATTATCAATTGACACCACAAAAGGCATTGGTTTGCCTTGAAAAGTGTGAGGGTGTGATGTCTTGCAGAAGGTGAGTGTGATTGATTTTCATATAAGAAAAAACCTGGCTGACACAGATTTTAACCACATCTAAAAGCATGCCTTTGCGAGCTGGGGGGTTGGGTTTTTTGTGGTGTGTGTGTGTGTGGTGTGGGGGGGGGGGGGGGGGGGGGGGGGGTTATCATAGGTGATTGGAAATCTGAGTATCTTTTAATGCAAGGATGTAAATGAATGGAAGCAGACGAAACTTACAGGACCAGTTATGCCCTTTATTAATTGGGGGCCAAGAGCATCCTGAAGGCGCTGAGCAAGTGATGGCGTAGAGATTTCTGAAACTATCATCTTCAAAGCTATACTACAAATGTCACGATGTTGATCCTTCCCATTTAACAATTTATCACAAAGCTTGTTGGCCATTTCCAAAACCCTATCCTCATTGACCTTCTTGACAATTGGTGGCAGACTGCAAATGGATGCCAAAATAAAAGAAGAAGAAGATGTTACAGCAATTATCCACAATGTAGAATGGAGATCTTAGATTAGTAGGAAACTATAACATAAGATATTAAAAGAATGTGTTGGCAATATTCAGTTATTACAAGCAAAATATAGTAATACAACTTGAATAACAATGTCTTGCATCAATAATTACACATGTAAAACAACTCCTTTTAAAATATAGGTGAACAAAACAAATATAAGAACCCAAAATTTGGTATCTGAACAAATGTATAATATGTAGGACGACAAACTTTTTAGGAACCCAAATTCTAAATAAGGTTCCTCCTTGATGGTTGATGCGATCAAATTTTTTTTCCCTATGTACCAAGATTAAGTCTAAGCTTCAAGATTCACTTGAAAACGCCAGAATGGACACTACTAGAAAAGGAAAAGGTCATACTGCAAGAGTTAACAAAGAAAAATCCAACAGAAACTGATATCTTTGACAAAATGAGTGAATTTAAGTGTATGGTGTAAGGTTCCAATTAGCTATTCTCTGGAAAGAACTAATGTAACTCATCAGTCACATAAATTGCATATGAAAAATATTTACAATATAAGAAAGTCATGCAAGCATATCTATGTGGATAATGATGCATAGTAGAACAGTAGTATATCCTAGTCTGAAATTTAAGAAAGGATCATATGGAATAACTAATAAGGGCGAACCATTTCACAGCCAATCCGGAAACATCCCCAGAAGGATCCTCGAGTTGTTGAACGACGGTGTTTGTCAATTTTGCCTCCAGCTCAGCATCAGCTTTAAATCCAACTTTGTTTAACTCGTTCAGCAAATCCGAGGTTGCCATATATCTGTAATCCTTGTCCTTTCCTGTCATCTGAAGAACCAACAAAAATGAAAGCATTAAAATACCTTTTCTAGTACAAGTACCAGAAAGAACAAAGTTCAATGATACCTTTTCTAAGATGGTGACTACAGCTACACCCGACATCTTTCCTGGTCCTTCTAGACAAAATTATGCCTGCCCACACAGCTATAAACCATCAAGTCTCCACTTGGCTCATTTCATCTGGAAATTATGATCTTATACTTTTGCTTGACATAGAAATCCAAGACATTTGGTATGATATTTTATAGTTATGCATTCGGATAGGTTGTAAATTTTTTGAAGTTAAGATGGAAAAGATATTCATGGATATAGCAGACATTAAATTTGAAATTTTAACTCAAAGTAGATTTTTTTGCATTTTTTCTACTGGTTAGCACGGCCAAGGCCTTTTCTTTTACTGGTTTAAAATAATTTAAAATTTAATAAAGAAACTAGAAAATAATCAGAAATTTTTGGGGAAGTTCTAAAATTGAAAGAGATGACTCCTGATGGTTCTATCAGTCAATTTCATTTCCAAATTTGCAATTTTTCAGTTCTTTAGTTTCAAAATTAGATGACATTGACTCATTTACTTATTTTCCCATAGAACAAAAAATTCCAGTAACTGCTCACGGAAAATTTTACTAAATTACATGTCCCAGAGCCGGCCTCGCAGTTCGCTACCCAGATAGCGGCTGAAATGGAGGCAGCAGCTAAATCTAGGGTTATGGATTAAGAGTAGGACAAAAGTACACAAAGTAACCTAAGCACTTGAAACCAAAGGAAACCCTAGAAACCCCAAAGATTCGAATAAGCTCAACATTATTTCAAGCTAGGCGACTGATTACACTGCAAATGAAACAGATATTGGCGCTTCACAAAAACCTAATCGCACAGTGATCTCGGCAAAGCAATAGGAGCGATAATCAAACAGTATACGAAGCGCATTGCGATGAAATCGAATGTATCGAAGCCCTAGATAGCGAAGAGGAATGAACTTACTTTGTTGGAACCTTCGAGATTTAATAAAACCCTAGAGTGAGAAATAGCAGAGATGAAGGGGAGGTGGACAGAGAGAGTAGGGGCGAGAGAGTGGGGGAGGGAGACAGACGACAGGGGGTCTCCTGGTTGAAGAGTCATTTATATCTGGGAGCGAATATTGCCACCCAAAAAATGACGAAGGCACCCATACGATTAAGGCACCCGCAAATGTGATAGAGGTGCCCTCCAAAATATTCAAAACCCCAAAATCTCCTCTCAAATTTGATAAAAGCACACCTAAAATATTTAAAACCCTCAAAATATCATTTTTGTTATGAAACGATGGCTGTCAATCTTTACTGTATAGTATTAATAATTTTACTATGCGATGACGCAAGCATACATAGTACCTGCATGGTAGTGACTGCATAGTACCCCAAAGTTTTTCTATAAACAGGCCCTTCTTGATTCATTTCAATATACACTTCAGAAATCAATAAGAATTCCTACTTCTACTCTACCTCTAGAATCTCTGTTTCGGGGTTATAGTTTCTCAGGTTTTACAGCACGTTATCAGCACGAGCGCTCTAGTTCTGTCCCCAGCCTCTACCTCTGTCAGGTCAGGGAAAAAGTTCTATCACAAGTCTCTACCTCCATTAGGTTAAGATAAAAGTCTTGTCACGAGCCTCTACTTTCATTGCTCAAGGAAAAGTCCTATCACAAGTCTCAGCCTCTACCTCTACTATCTCAATGAAAAAATGGCAAGTTATTCTACTTATAATACTTGTATAAACACCACTACTATAATGAAAGAAGGCTCTGCTACCTATTTATAGTAATGTGATGTGATTACGAAAAACTAGATTATTATATTAACTATGTTCATATAACACCACTACTATATTTGAAAGGAGGTCCTGTCACCTATTTATAGTAAAGTGATGTGATTATGACAAGCTAATAATATTTCTTGTTATTATCTTTACCAGCCTCTCAATTGACGCTTGCGTGGAATAAATCTCAAGCTACCAATATTATATATTTTATTACTCTACTATTTATATTTGTATAAACACCAATAAAAGGTTTACTGAGTAGCGTGGTGTGCCAATATTTATTACTTATTTATTTCTTCATTAATTATGTCTGCAAAACACCCACCAAGTAGAGTGGCGTGCCTATATTATAGTTCATAAATATATGTAGTACAATGCATTTATTTTACTATTTTTTATTATAATATTTAATTATATTAAACCAAATTGCTTTTTCTCTCTCCTCCAACGGCTAGTTTTTACTTTATAAATTGGTGAATTCTAAACCACATAACTCACTTCTCAATCTCTCTTCATTTTCGAATTTTTTCATCATCTACACAAGCTTATTAGTCAAAATTTTCACAAGATACTTAGTCTATTTTTAAAATTTATTATTGTCATCGTTATCATCAATATTTTTATCCTTTTTGTTGTAGATATGTATCCAAGTGATTTTCACCTGAACCTTTTAATTTTAATGTTCGTCTTCCCTCTTTTGTTCGTCGCTATTATGATTGAAATGTAAGTTTTACTATTTTGTTGTAAAATAAAATATTGTGATCCTAATTATTTTGTATTTTGTTATAGTTATCACCATGCCAAACTTTACAAAGCTTGAGTTCATTCCACTTGATATCACAGGAAGGAATTATATGTCTTGGGTTATTGACATAGAAATGCATCTCGAGTCAATGAGTATCACTGAAACCATAAAAGAGATGAACTCTACGTCGTCGCAAGATAAGGCAAAAGTGACGATCTTTATTCGCAGACATCTTGATGAATGTTTAAAATGTAAATATCTCAAAGTAAGAGACCCAAGTGTCTTGTGAAAAATCTCAAAGAAAGATTGATCATCAAGAGGAAGTTATACTCCTTGTCATGTGTGATGAATGGAATATTTTGCGCTTCAAGACTTCAACAAAGTCAGCGATTATAATTCTGCAATATTTAGAATGGTATCCCAATTGAAATTCTGTGGGGTGGATATCACAGATGAAAAAATGCTGGAGAAAACTTACTCCACATTTCATGCATCTAATATAACACTGCAACAACAATATAGGTTGCGTGATTTTAAGAAATATTCTGAACTAATTTCATCTCTTCTTGTGGCAGAGAAGAATAATGAACTTTTGATCAAAAATCATCAGTGTCGTCCTACTGGTTTAGCAGCATTTACAGAAGCAAATGCTACATTTTCTAAAAATTATGGACGAGAATATAATCATGGTCGTGACCGTGGACGTGGTCGTAGTCGTAGTCGTGGACGCGGTTGAAGTGGTTTTTATAACCCTTCACAAAACAACGCGATCCACAAGAAGCATCACGTAGAAAGGCATGATAAAGGAAAAGATGTTCGTGAAAGATTTCTTCAGAATCCTGAAGATTCTTATTATAAATGTCGCTCCAAAGAGTACTGGTCTTGAGTGTGTCGGACACCGGAGCACCTTTTTAAGCTTTACAAGGCATCTTTGAAAGGAAAAGAAAAGGAAGTGAATTTCACTGAATATGATGATCCTATGGATGATTCAACTCATCTTGATGCTTCAGATTTTATTAATGATTTTGCTGATCTTTCAACCCATCGTGATTATATAAATACTGGTGATAATTAGATATATGATTGTAATATCATGTTTTGTTGTTTGTAATTGTCAAATTTATCTTTGAATGAAATATTTCACTTATAATAATATGTTTAAAATTTTATTCTCACCAAATGATTTATTTTGCATAAAACTTGATATGGAGTATTCTAATGATGAAGTCAAGACCAAAACTGGAGATATTTGCATACCGGATAGTGGTACAACACACACTATTCTCAAACATAAATGGTACTTCTCTGATTTAAAATTAACAAAGGCAATTATCAATACACTATCAGGTCCTGTAGACTTGATTGAAGAAATTGGTAAAGTCAGCTTTATATTGCCAAATGGAACAAAATTTTTCATAAAAGACGCTTTGTTTTCACCAAAATTCAAAAGAAATTTATTGAGTTTTAATGATATATATCTTCATGGATATGATACTCGGTCTACAACTGAAGGAAATATAAAGTATATATATCTTACTACTTATGTATCAGGAAAGAAGTACGTATTAGAGAAAACTACCAAAGCTTTCCTCAGGATTGCATTACACGTATATAATGTGATAGAGTTGCATATGATAGTTAAAGAAGATACAGAGACATTAACTATGTGGCATGACCATTTAGGTCATCCTGATTCAATGATGATGTGAAGAATTATCGAGAATACACATGGACATACATTAAAGGGCCAGAAGATCCTTCAAACTAGTAAAATTGCATGTGAGGCTTGCTCTTTAGGAAAATTAATCATGAGACCATCACTAACTAAAATAAAAACTGAATCACCTATATTTCTTGAATGTATCTAAGGTAATATATGTGGGCCTATACACCTACTGTGTGGACCATTTCGATATTTTATGGTATTGATAGATGTCTCCAGTAGATGGTCACACGTTTGTTTATTATCAACTCGCAATGTGGCATTTGCGAGATTTCTTACTCAGATAATTAGATTACGAGCACAATTTCCTGATTATACAATCAAGAAAGTTAGACTTGACAATACTGGTGAGTTTACGTCTCAGGCTTTTAATGATTATTGTATGTCAATTGGGATAGCTGTTGAGCATCTTATTGCCCATGTACATACACAGAGTGATTTGGTTGAATCATGATTAAGCGTCTCCAGCTTATTACTAGACTATTAATAATGAGAGCAAAACTTTCTATTTCTATATTGGGTCATGCAATTTTACATACTGCAGCATTAATTCGTATCAGACCAGATGCATATCATGAGTACTCCCCTCTACAATTAGCATTTTGTCAAGAATCAACTATTTTTCATCTTAGAATTTTTAGTTGTGCGGTATATGTACCGATTGCTCCACCATAACATACAAAGATGGGTCCTCAAAGAAGACTGGGAATATATGCCGGCTATGAATCTCCTTCTATTATAAAATATCTTGAGCCTAAAACCGGTGATGTTTTTACGGCTCAGTTTGCCGATTGCCATGTCAATGAGGCAATTTTTCCAGCATTAGAGGGAGAAAAGAAACAACTGGAGAAGAAGATTACATAGAATGAACCATCCTTATTGCATCTTGATCCTCACATAAAACAATGTGAGTCAGAAGTGTAAAAGATCATGCATTTACAAGAAATAACAAATCAATTATCAGACACGTTCATTGATACGAAAAGAGTGATTAAATCATACATACCAGCTGTAAATGCTCCTGCTCGAATGAAATCCAAAAGGACAATCCGAGAATGAAGTCACTAATGAGTCTAAGACACGCCCGAAGCGTGGTAGACCAATCGGTTCCAAAGAGAAAAATCCTCGAAAAAAAAAGGAGCAGATAAGCATGATGACCCCAATGTGAAAGAATGTGTTTCAGAAGAAATATAAAATAAGACAAATCAAGATATGAGAAATCTTGAAGATATAAAAAATCATGAGATCACTATTGATTATGTCAATACAGGAGGATTATGGAATCGAAATAAGATAGAAAATATGGATGAAATATTTTCCTATTCGGTAGCATGTGATATTGTTAACGGAAGTGAGGATCCTGAACCAAGATCCGTCAATGAATATCAAGATGACATGATTGGACAAAATGGAAAGACGCTATACAGGCTGAATTGAATTCGCTTAATAAGCGTAAAATATTTGGACCTATTATCCTCACGCCTGAAGCCGTGAGACCAGTAGGATACAAATAGTTTTTGTGCGAAAATGCAACGAGAAAAACGAGATTGTGAGGTACAAAGCTCGACTTGTTACTCAAAATTTTTCACAAAGATCTGGAATTGATTATGAAGAAACGTATTCTCCAGTAATGGATGCAATTACGTTTAGATATTTAATCAGCCTAGCAGTTTCTAAAAATTTAAAAATGTGTCTTATGGATGTTGTTACAGCTTATTTATATGGGTCGTTTGATAACGATATTTATATGAAAATTCCTAAAGGATTTAAGATGCCTGAAGCATTAAGTTCAAAACCCAAAGAATTATATTCGATCAAATTACAAAGATCGTTATATGGGTTAAAACAATCAGGGCGTATGTGATATAATCGCTTAAGCGAGTATTTGTTAAAAGAAGGATATGTGAATAATCCTATATGCCCATGTGTTTTATAAATAAAATAACATCCGAATCATTACCATTCCTGTATATATGATGATTTAAACATCATTAGGACTCATAAAGAAGTCCTAGAAGCAATGATGTCTTTAAAGAATGAATTTGAAATGAAAGACCTTGAGAAAATCAAGTATGTATTGGTTTACAGATCAAACACTTTCAAAGTGGAATACTTTTGTATCAATCAAGTTATACTGAAAAGGTCTTGAAACGCTTTAATATGGATGAAGCAAATCCTTTAAGCACTCCAATGGTTGTTAGATCATTGAATGTGAAAAAGGATCCATTTCGCCCTCGCGAAGATAATGAAGAGGTTTCTGGTCCTGAAGTACCATACCTAAGTGCAATTGGAGCTCTTATGTATCTGGCTAATTGTACCCGAGCAGATATAACATTGTTACTAATTTATTTGCTAGATTTAACTCATCTCCTACACGAAGACATTGGAATGGTATTAAGCATGTATTTAGTATTCTTTGAGGAACGACTAATTTTGGTTTGTTTTATTCCAGAGGATCAAAACAAGAAATGATTGATATGCAGATGCAGGTTATTTTTCAGATTCATATAAATTCAGGTCTCAAACAGGATATGTGTTCACATGTGGAGGTACAGTGATCTCTTGGCGTTCACAAAAGCAGACACTTATTGCCATTTCTTTTAATCATGTTAAAGTCATAACACTCCATGAAGCAAGTCGAGAATGTGTATGGCTAAGGTCTGTAACTCAACACATCCAAGCAACTTGTGGATTACCAGTCAACAGAGATCCAACAGTACTGTTTGAAGACAATGCTACATGTGTCGCTCAAATGAAGGAAGGATTCATCAAAAGCGACCGAACCAAGTATATTCCCCAAAGTTCTTCTCATTCAGTTAAGAGCTTGAAAAGGATAAGAAAATTAATATTCAATATATCCGATCAAGTGATAATGCGGCAGATCTCTTTACAAAGGCACTTCCCACTACAACTCTCAGAAAGCTAATTCGAGGTATTGGGATGCGTCATATACGAGATTTATGAAGAAGAATTACCCATGTAAACTTGAGGGGGAGCTTATGTGGCTGCACTTTTTTTTCCTTACTATGTTTTGTTCCACAAGATTTTCTGGTAAGATTTTTAACGAGGCAGCATAGAACACGTATACAGAGATGGTGTACTCTTTTTTCCTTCGCTATGGTTTTATCCCACTGAGTTTTTCTAGAAGATTTTTAATGAGACATCATGTATGGTTGACAGCCAAGGGAGAGTGTTATGAAACAATGGTTGCCAACCCTTACTGTGCAGTATTAATGATTTTACTATGCGATGACGCAAGAGATGACGCAAGCATGCATAGTGGCTGCATAGTAGTGACTGCATAGTACCTCAAAATTTTTTATAGATAGGCCCTTTCTGATTCATTTCAATGTACACTTTAGAAATCAATAAGAATTCTTCTACTCTGTCTCTAGAATTCTCTGTTTCGGTGTTATAATTTCTCGGGTTTTACAACACGTTTCTTCTGCTCCACCTCCTCTCCCTCCCATGCGGCGACCACTGAACCTCCCCCTCGCAAGCGAACCCCGGCCTCCTCTCTCGCGGCAATCCCCCGGCCTCCCCCCCCCCCGCCGGCGTACCCTCTCCCCCACCCCCAGTTGTCCGGCTGGATTTTGACCAAACAAACTAGCTCTATTCAGCCAAAATCCGGTCGAACACTATTCGATCAGATCTGGCCGAACAGAGCAATTTCTGTTCGGCCAGATCCGGCCGAACAGATCTTCGTCCTTTTGCCGAACAGGCCAAACATTTGTGGGGGGGAGGGGGAGAGCGGGCGAGGAAGCGTCGGGAGGGGGAATTGGGGGGAGAGAGAAGGCCATGGAGGAGGGGGCTCGGGGTGGAAGGAGGGTGGGGGAGCGCTAGGGAGGGGGAGATCGGGGGGAGGGGAGATCGGGGGGGTTGAGATCGGGGGGTGGAAGGGGAAGCGTCGGGGTGGGGGAGGCCGGAATCGCCAAAGAAAAAGGAAGGAGAAAGAAATGGAGGAGGAAGAAGAAGGGCATTTTGAACTTTTCATCAAGAGTAAAAATGTAATAAAAAAATGGCACACTTGTAAATATTTGTGGGGTTCCTTCCTCACTTTTTGGGGTGGTAATATTCGTTCCCTTTATATATATATATATATATTGCTACCCCCAACAAATGAGAAAGGCACCATATAAATTAGGACACCCACAAAATTGATAAAAGCCCTCCCCCCTCAAAAAAAAAAAAAGATAAATAAAAAATGGCCAAAAAGCCATTTTTCTTCTTCTCCTCATCCTCTCTTCCCCATCGCCGGCGAACTCTCCCCCTCGTCGGCGAACCCTCCCTTCCTCCTGATCTCTCCTTTCCTTCCCCTCTCGTCGGGAACCTACCTCCCCTGTAACACCCCGTTCCTAGAATACAAACTTAGATACATGTTCTGATTTTTGATCATATTTTTTGATTTATCTTCGGTATTTATTTTCATTATGATTAATTACGTTATTGCTTGGTTTCGAATCCATATTCTCAAGTTTAGAGTCATCCCTAGTCTGGAGCTGATCCCAGTATACTGATCGATTTAAGCTTTTTGTTAGTCAGATTTGATCAATTTCAATTTCAAACATTTTTTTCTAATATTTTAGATTTTCATGATTTTTCAGAATTTTTCAGAATTATTTTAATAAAATCTCCAAAATCAAGGTTGATTGGTACCGCAAATTGATTCCCAGATTTTTAATTTACCAACAGAGTTGAATTTTGAGAAACAGCTTTCATATTATCTCTTAGAATAATATTTACTATTTTAATGTATTTTTGAGATTTTTCTGAATTTATCAAAGTTCCGGCAGAGTCAGCGTCGGCTGCATCGATAACTGATTTCAATATTTAATTTGAAAATGAGATTGAATTTTTAAATCTGATTTCACCATGATACTTAGTATAATATTCTTGATTTTAAGAATATTTGTAGAGCTTTCCGAGATACTTGATTTTCGGGTGTTTCTGGTATTTTTCCAAAAATTTCCCGCATCCGCGACCGAACCCGGGATTTCACCATTCCAATTATTTTCCCTTTTTCTTCCAATTATTTTTTACCTTTTTGTTTTTTTCTTTTTCCTTCCTTCCTTTTCCTTCCATCATATTCTAAAACCTTCTCCATTCTTTTATTACATTCTACACCATTTCACCAAATTATCTCCTCCAAGATATCCTAACACACTCATCGCACTCTTCCCATCACCAAGGCCGACCATAACTCCCTTTCCCATCACCATTACACAAAAAAATCCTAACCATAATCCTTCTCCTTCTCCTTCTCCTTTAACTCCAACTCCAAATACAACCCTTTTCGTCTCCTTTTCTTTTCATTTATCCGTCAAAACCCCATTACCTCCTTCTCCTCTTCAACTCCACAAAAACTACAACTTCTACAACTCCCTACCATCATCTTCTTCCTCCTCCATCTCCATTTATTACACCACAATTTTCAAACCCACCAAACTTCCACCATCTCTTTACCTTCTCCAATACAACCATCACCTACAAATCCCTCCACAAAACACCTCCACTCCTCCACCACCTAGGTTGACCACCACCCCAAGCTAGAAGTCGGCCATCTCCTCCTCGGTGGTGTCTCTGGCGACCATTCCAACGAATATTTTGACGATTCCTCTGGCGACAACTTTGTCATCTTCTTAAACATCACCTTCACCACTATTACAGCTCCTCATTCACTACTTCCTCTTATACCTCTCTCCCACCACTATCATCTTCACTCTTACCACCACAAAATCACCCCCATCACCACTACTTCAACCTCCAACATCACTTTCATCATCAACTCCATCACCTCCTTTTCCTTCTCCATCAAAATCCAACACACCATTACCTTCATCTCCACCAAGCTCAAGGTCACATACATCAAACACCTCCTCCCTCTCCTCCTTCTTGGGGATGGCCACCTCCTTTCCCACCTAGGAGGTTGATGCACTCCCTAGTGCCGGCGACCACCAAGGGGCCAAGCCCCCCGTTTGCTTCTCGCTTTGGTATTTCCCTGCTACGGAGTTCGTACGCGTAGCTTTCTGAAGTTCCGATATTTCATCGTGTTTGTATTTAGGCGAGTGTTTTTTCTCGCATCGTCGAGCTTGTATTGTATTTGGTTTTATGATGGGTTTTTGTATATGGTCATGTGTATTTATATCGGGTTTTATGTGTGTACTGGTATCATGTGTTGTATCCTGTGTTCGAATACTTGTAATAGTGTAAATGATATAATATTTATGCACGTATTGGTACTAATCATGCAAGTACCCATATATAGCGTTCAGGGTTTCTGCCCAGTCCCAGGATGGCTACCCAATTGGTCTAGGCCTTGTACCCTTATGGGTTTCGTGGTATTATTGAGGGTGTGCTTAGACCACGGGCTTACTCCAACCCTTATGTGCTTACACAACGCTTCGAGATTCACACACCTTATGAATGATCTACTTACTGTCTTTTATATGCATGATTGTGTGGTACTGATATCTCACGCATGTACTCTTGTGCCGACTCTAGGTTCTACCCACTCTCGAGCTAGCTACCCAATTGGCATAGGCCTTGTACCCTTATGGGTTTCGTGGTAGCTTTGAGAGTGCGCCTTCACCCTGAGCGTACTCTAACTTTCAGGCTCTCGCCCACTTCCTCGAAAGAGGAGTGTGCTGAGACCGTCAGGTCTCTCATGCTCCACCTGGTAGGCATGCTTAGCACTTAGCGCTTTATCACTAGATCGTCTAAGCAGAACTTGCCGGATTTGAACTTGCCTTTTAAGCCGAGTCATTTCAGTATCTCGTCAAGCGCTCTAGTGACTAAATACTGTTTGATGTCTGCGCCTCAGCACTACTAAAGCTCCGCTTGATTGTGCTTGGTTGTTACGCTATCATTCATGTTTCTCTTGATGTGCTAATACTTGTCATGCTATTATCTGACCTCTACATGCTATTACCTGACACCAGCCTGTATCACTTGACATCTGATGTATTACCACTAGACACCTGACATGTTACTAATTGAAACCTGCCCGGTTATGATACTTATCACCTGCCTGTCATGTTAACGCCTGATCTGTGATTATCACAATTACAAGAATCCTGTACTTGTTATCCTGTATTATATATATAGTGACTGTATTCCTATTATACATGTACTCATGTACTTTTGAATTCCTGATCATATCCTGATATTCCTGTAAATTGATGATTACATAATAAATTATAATAAGACAACTTGCATCGGATTTGGGGAAACTGATAGGTCCTGAATAGTTTCATGTTTATGGTGGTCATATCATGTCACGCGTGGCCACATACTTGAGAGATCACCTGACAGCCACTAGGGATTCCGTGTAGTGTATTGGCACCCCTACTCCTCCCGTTTATTCCTGCCGGGTATGCACAAGCTCTAGGCCTTTTTCATGGGATCTGTGATATCACATTCCTATTCAGGCGTACAATAAGTCCCGGTACCTAGCGGTACGTTCCAGCTCAGCACCAGATACTCCTGAACCGTTGTCTCGGGCATGTACGGGACCCATTCTAAACATGGTTCATCGAACTCCATCAGTTTTTAAATAACTTGCTCAATAAGTTGTAAGTGAAAGTATGTGGAATGAGAACACATACTAAAGCCTACAACTTAGACGGGCCCACTTATAATAAGATACTAATATACAATTCGTTGTGTTATTTTGCAACTCGGATTGTATACGCAGGGATTACGGCAACATTGGATAAAGGTATATGATGAGGGTTTCCTTATTTGGATTATTCCATCGATGTACTAGTCTTGTGGAGTCGTGACCTAAGCTTGTACCATTAGATTTGCTCGTATTCGATTTTATTTAGTTTTATAAATTTTATCGATTTTATGTTAGTTTAGGAGATAATTGGTGTTGCCTTATCTGCTTTACTTACCGCCTCCTTACTTGCTCCTGTATGCCTATGCTCACGACACAGTTTTCAATGCTTGCTTATGATTCAAATTTATCGATGCACGTGTGCCTGTACTTACATACCACTTGACACTCATCTTACCACTCGTTGGGTAGCTTTCTGACTCCCCTAAACCTTCATGTCCAGATCTCAGAGCTTGGACAAACGTGGATCCTTCTGCTCAGGACCAAGCTTACTTTGTGGAGCAGGCAGACCAGTTGTGGCTTTAGTCCCCTCTTTTGTCTCCCCCTAATTGGCTCGTGGTATCTCCTTGTAGCTCGTGAGCAACTTTTGTAATGTTCATATTGTAAATCTTACTTTTATATTTCCTGGTGATATAATATTACTGTAATATTAAATCACTCTTTATGATAACTATGTACTTGTACTGTTGTATTGAAATGTATATTACTCTTTTGCTTTCGCTCTCTGATTCTTACCTGAACCGAACTACCGATGCTTAGCGTATATATGTGAGGATATTTCTAAGCTACGTATATATGTTACAGTAACATCTTTGTACCCGCAGAATCGGGACATTACAGGGTGGTATCAGAGCCTAGGCTCTCACTCCTTCAGTACGTCCAGATGGCAAATTAACGGAGGATTAATTTGCAACTAGGGGTATACGAGTCATGTCTATACATTCCAATCGCAAGTACGATGTTATGTATTTCTTCCTTCTGATCCATTTCTTGAATTCTGAGATCCTTCTATCTTTTATCTTCCAGCTTCTTCCTGTTACTCCTTCAATCCACTCAGATATGAAAAGACAGGGAATGCGTAATGGTCCCAGCGGAGAGTGACGGTATAATGAGGGTACTTCAAGGGATGATGCAGAGTCAACAACAACAAACAGAGTTTCTATGTCAAGGACTGTTGGCTGCACCCCGAGAGCAGAGGTCAGACAACATATCAGATTTTACGAGATTACAGTGGATCGGGGCGTTACAGGTTGATATCAGAGCATAGGCTCTCACTCCTTCAGTACGTCCAGATGGCAAATTAATGGAGGATTAATTTGCAACTGGGGGTATATGAGTCATGTCTATACACTCCAATCGCAAGTGCAATGTTATCTATTTCTTCCTTCCGATCTATTTCTTGAATCCTGAGACCCTTCTATCTTTTATCTTCCAGCTTCTTCCTGTTACTCTTTCAACCAACTCAGATATGAAAAGACGGGGAATGCGTAATGGTCCCAGCGGAGAGAATGATGGTATAATGAGGGTACTTCAAGGGATTATGCAGAGTCAACAACAATAGACAGAGCTTCTACGTTAAGGATTGTTGGCTGCACCCCAAGAGCAGAGGCCAGGCAATGTATCAGATTTTAGGAGATTACAACCGACAACCTTTTCAGGCATAGAGAAACCCCTGGATACAGAACAGTGGCTAGTAGACACGACAGATCTTTTGAAGGCAGCCCGAGTCCTTGACGAGAGCTAGGTGGAAGTCGTTAAGATACAGTTGAAGGATGTGGCCAGATCATGGTGGTTGGCGGAAGAAGCAACACTGGAGAAACCCATCACCTGGGACCAGTTCTCGAAGGATTTTTATGAGAGATTATTTCCTACAACAGCTCAAAGAGAAATAAAAGAATAATTTATCCGGTTATAACAGCGGAACCGGTCTGTGGATGAATATGCTGCCGAATTCTTGAGGCTCAGCAGGTTTGCACCGCACCCTACATGGTGACAGATGAACAAAAATGGGCTAGCAGATTTCAACAAGGGTTGAAGATGGACATCCAGATGTTTCTTATTTCTCAACAGCTGAAGACTTACTCCCAGGTTCTCTCCATTGCATGTGAAGTAGAACGAGGATTGGAGAAGAAGAGCGAGAACCAGTTGTAGATCTAACAAGCCAGTAAAGAGACCCTTTCAGTTGATGAACGAAGGAGACTCAGCCAGAACCAACAACAGTCCGATAGTCAAGCGACCATTCTGACCTCCCCTTCAACAGATGATATGCGGGTACTGCCCGAAGCCCGGACACATCCAATGCAATTGCCGAAAGGCTAATGGGCTATGTTTGGTATTTGGATCCAGCAATCACTCGATAGATGATTGTCCATTCAAGAGGACCTATCCAACACTACCAATATTTCCAGCACGAGCAGCAACCCAAGCACTCCCGGCCCTAGCAGTGAGAAGGAACTTAGAACCTGTTGTCAAAAGAGATCCATTCCTGCCCCAGCAGCATGAACAGACACAGAGGGGGACAAGAGCTGGAAGAGACCAAGTCTACAATTTATCAGCAGGAGAAGCCGACGTGTCATATGAAGTAGTGGCAAAATGTGGAACCCAGTACCCGGAACAGGAACCCTGAGGATGTCACCGTGACCGCTACCCCCAATCTTTTGCGTCATGAGTTGGTAATCTTTCTTTATCTTTTCCACTTTACATATCATCATAGTTGATCCTAGTCCCTCCCGTGTTCATCTCCTTCCTTATAGAAATTTCGAGGACGAAATTTTTGTTAGGTGAGTAGAATGTAACACCCCGTTCCCAGAATACGTACTTAGATACGTGTTCTAATTTTTTGATCATATTTTTTTATTTATCTTTAGTATTATTTTCATTATGATTAATTATATTTTGATTGGTTTCATATCCGGATTTTCAGGCTTAGAGTCAACCCTAGTCTGGACCGAGAACCCGATCCTAGTATACTGATTAATTTGACCTTTCTGGTAGTCAGATTTGACTGATTTCAGTTTAAATACTATTTTCCAATATTTTAGAATTTTCATGATTTTTCAGAATTTTTCAGAATTTTTCAGAATTATTTTAATAAAATCTTCAAAATCGAGACCGATCGATACCGATGATTGATTCCCAAATTTTAATTTACCAACGGAGTTGAACTTTGAGACTCTGCTTTTATATCATCTCTTAAAATAATATTTACTATTTTAATGTATTTTAAAGATTTTTCTTAATTTATCAAAATTCCGCCAGATTCGGTGTCGGCAGACTCGACGGCTGATTCCAAGATTTTTAATTTGGAAACAGGATTGAATTTCTAAATCTGATTTCACCATGATACTCAGTATAATATTCTTGATTTTGAGAATTTTTGGAGAGCTTTTTGAGATTCTTGATTTTCAGGCGTTTTCGTATTTTTTCTAAAAATTTCCCGCATCCGCGAACGAACCCGGAGATTTCACCATTCTAATTATTTTCAATTTTCTTCCAATATTTATTTTTCTTTTCTTTTCTTTTCTTTTTTCTTCCTTTCTTTTCCTTCCACCATATTCTAAAACCTTTTCCATTCTTCTATTATATTCTACATTCTTCCACCAAAATATCTCCTCTAAAATATCCCAACACACTCATCACACCCTTCCTACCACCAAGCGGCCGTAAATCCTCTTCCGTCACCATTACACAAAAAAACCCTAACCCTAATCCTTCTCCTTTTCCTTTAACTCCAACTCCAAATACAATCCCTTTCCTTCTCCTTTCCTTTATTTCTCCATCAAAATCCCATAACCACCTACTCCTCCTCCAACTCCATAACAACTACAACTTTTACAACTCCCTACCACTATTTTCTTCTCCTCCATTTCCATTTATTCCACCACAATTTTCAAACTGCATCAAACTTTCACCATCTCTTTACCTTCTCCAATGCAACCATCACCTACAAATCCCTCCACAAAAAACATCCACTCCTCCACCACCTATGCCGGCCACCACCCCAAGCTAGGGGCTGGCCATTCCTCCTCGGTGGTGTCTCCGGTGACCATTCCAATGAATATTCTGATGATTCCTCTGACGACAACTTCACCATCTTCTTCAACACACCTTCACCACTATTATAACTCCTTCACTAGTTCCTCTTATACTTCTCTCTCTCCACCACCACCATCTTCACTTTTACCACCACAAAATCACCCCATCACCACTACTTCAACCTCCAACATCACTTCCATCATCAACTCCATCACCTTCCTTTTCCTTCTCCATCAAAATCCAACACACCATTATCTCCATCTCCATCAAGCTCAAGGCCACATACATCAACACATCCTCCCTATCCTCCATCTTGGGGCCGACCAACTCCTTGGCCGCCTTAGGAGGCCAGCACACCTCCCTAGGGCCGGCGGCCACCATGGGGCTAAGCCCCCGTTCACTTCTTGCTTGGTGTTTCCTCGCTACGGAGTTCGGGCGCGTAGCTTTTCGGAGTTCCCGACATTTTCATCGTGTTTGTATTTAGGCGAGTGTTTTCCTTGCATCGTCGAGCTTGTACTGTATTTATGTTTTCTGATGGGTTTGTGTAGCTGGTCCTGTGTATTTGTACGGGTTGTATGTGTTAAACCAGTATCATGTGTTGTATCCTATATTCGAATGCTTGTAATAGTGTAAATGATATCATATTTGTGCACATGTTGATACTAATCATGCAGGTACCCATGTATAGCCTTCAGGGCTTCTGCCAACTCTCGAGATGATTACCCAATTGGTCTAGGCCTTGCCCTCCTATGGGTTGCGTGATAGCTGCCGAGAGTGCGCTTAGAGCCGAGCTTACTTAGCCCTTATGGCTTACACACAGCCTTCGAGCTTCACACACCTTATAGATGGTCTAGTTAATGTCTATTTATATGCATGATTATGTGGTACTAACATCTCATGCATGTACCCTTGTACCGACTGTGGGTTTCTGTCCACTCCGGAGCTAGCTACCCATTTTGTCTAGGCCTTGCACCCTTTATGGGTTTCGTGGGAGCTACCGAGAGTGCGCCTAGACCCCGAGCGTATTCTAGCATTCAGGCTCCTGCCACTTTCTCGAAAGAGGAGTGCGCTTAGACAATCAGATCTCTTATGCTCCGCCTGGTAGGCATGTTTAGCGCTTAGCGCTTTACCACTAGATTCATTTAAGCGGAACTCTGTCAGATTTTGGACTCGCCTTTTAAGCCGAGTCATTTCAGTAGCTCTGTCAAGCGCTCTAGTGACTATACACTATTGCTGTTCACGCCTCTAGCACCGCTGAAGCTCCGCTTGATTGTTTTTAGCTGTTACACTATCACTTGACATGTTTTCTCTTGATGTGCTAGCACTTGTCATGCTATTACATGACCTCTACATGCTATTACTGACACCAGCTGTATCAGGCACCTGATGCACCTGACATGCTACTACTTGACACCTGCTCTGTTATGATATTTGTCACCTGCCTGTCATGTTAACGTCTGATATGTGATTATCACATTTATGGAAATCCTGTACCTATTATCTTGTATTATATATACAATGACTTGTATTCCTGTTATACATGTACTCATGTACTCCTGAATTCTTGATTATGTCATGATCCTGTTATTCTCGTAAATTGATAATTACATAATAAATTATAATAAGACAACTTGTACCAGCTTTGGGGAAAACTGATGGGTCCCGAATAGTTTTATGCTTATGGTGGTCATATCTTGTCACGCGTGGCCACGTACTTGAGGGATCACTGGCGGCCATCAGGAATTCCGTGAGATGTACTGGCACCCCTACTCCTCCTGTTTATTCCCGCCGGGTATCCACAAGCCATAAGCCTATTTCATATAGGATTTGCGATACCTATTCTGTTCGGGCGTACAATAAGTCCCGGTACCTAGCGGTACGTTCTGGCTCAGCACCAGATACTCCTGAACTGTTGTCCTTGGCATGAACGGAACCCATTCTAAACATGGTTCGTCTAACTCACATCAGTTTCCAAATAACTTACACAATAAATTGTAAGTGAATGTATGTGGAATGGGACGCACACTAAAGCCTACAACTTAGACAGCCC
This sequence comes from Agave tequilana, assembly GCA_038442645.1. NCBI lineage: Eukaryota > Viridiplantae > Streptophyta > Magnoliopsida > Asparagales > Asparagaceae > Agave > Agave tequilana. Next base: position 35,049 of record JAVJIF010010709.1, read on the forward strand.
AATGTAATAAGACAATAATATACAAATCGTTGTGTTGTTTTGCAACTCGAGTTGGATACGCTCGGATTACGGCAACATAGGATAAATGTATATAGATGAGGGTTTTCTTTTTGGATTATTCTTTCGACGTACTAGTCTCATGGAGCCGTGACCTAAGCTTGTACGATTGGTTTTGCTCATATTCGATTTTATTTTATTTTATCAATTTATCAGTTTTATGTTAGTTAGGAGATAACTGGTGTTATCTTATCTGCTTTACTTACCACCTCCTTGCCTGCTCTTGTATGCCTATGCTCGCGACAAAGTTTTCAATGCTTGCTCGTGATCTAGATTTATCGATGCACGTGTGCCTGTACCTGCACGCAACTTAGCAGTCATCTTACCACTCGTTGGGTAGCTTTCTGACTCCCTGGATCTTCATATCCAGATCTCGGAGCTTGGACAGACGTGACCCTTCTGCTGTTAAGGAGCAGACAGAACAACTGTAGCTCCAGTCCCCTTTTTTGTCTCCCCCTGGTTGGCTCGTGGCATCTCCTTGTAGCTCGTGAGCAACTTTTGTAATGTTTATATTATAAATCTTACTTTTATATTTCCTGATGATGTAAAATTACTGTAATATTAGATCACTCTCTGTGATAACTATGTACTTGTACTGTTGTATTGAAATGTATATTACTATCGTGCTTTTGTACTTTGATTATTGCATGTACTGATGCTTAACGTATATATGTGAGGATATTTCGACCTACGTATATACGTGTTGACACTTAAAAAAGACAAGATTATTATTGGTCCGAACAATGTCTAAACTTGTTGACATTTACAAAAGACAAGTAACAGACGAGCTGAAGACCAGTTTTCACCCATCTCCGAGGGACAAGGAAGCAACTTGGACTCCACTGATCCAGCAAGCAAACAGTGAACCCGGATTGTTTCTAAACAGACCTCAGTAGGTCTAAGGTGCTAACACTTAGCATTACATGAGCCCAAAGGGATAGCCTCGCTTGAGAGGCTAATATCACTCGACTTCGCCTCGAAGCCATTCGAAGCCTCGCCAGGAAGCTAACTCGCAACTTCGCCACAGAGGACTTCCAGCTCCGCCAAAGGGTCTTTCGGACTCCGCCAGAAGCTGCCTCTAGCTCCGCTACGAGCTCAATGCGGGCAGCTCCGCTGTTGGTCTGCTATGGTCAACCTTTGACCAATCAAATCTCCGGATGAGATCGGTTCCAATCAGATCAAATCCAATTAAGATCAAATCAGAGATCAAATTTGCAGTTGATTGCCACAATATCTTGACTCTTCTAAAACGAGTAAGAAGATCAGGGAAAATCCTCCAACGATATGGAAAGGATCAAGAAGATCAACCGACCTGCCAATTCTAGCTTCGCAGAAGCTGATCTTAGCCCTCGCAGCAAGGCTACTTCCGGATTCAAACAGATTCGATTCAATCTGTTTCTATATTTTTAAGGGACGGTTATACCCTTGCTCTCCCTATAAATAGCCCATCAGGGGTACGAGGAGAGAAGAAGGACAGGTGCAAGAGAGAGGACTCCACAAGCAGAGGCTTCTTCACGACGCACCGTGCGTTTTTGAATTCAGAGACTTTATAGAGAATTGTTTCTCTATCCAGGGTGTTGATATCCTAACATCGTCCTTCTTCTCAAGGAATCTCCGGAACCAGGCGAGAAGGAATTCCTAATTGAAGGCGATTTTGAGAAGCAGCAAGAGGGTTCTACCAACCTTCTGTTCTCTGATTCCCCGAACCAGGCGAGAAGGGAATCTCATCGCTCGCATCGTCAAAGGGACAAAGTGGTCGCGCGCTGACCAGACTCCTATCGGCACACTTCTCCAGAATCTCTGAGGAGATCTACTTGTAATCTTTTTAAAAATACTTGTAATTTAGCTCCTCAAACTCTTTTTTTTGTAAGTTTTCCCCTTTACAAATATAATGGAAAATAAGATGGCGACTCCGCTGGGGATTCAATTCTCCACTGCCGAGAATCAAGTGTCGCAATGCGATGAACAGACCTTCGGGTCTAACTCTGAATTCAAAAGCCGGTGCAGCCAGAGCCCCTCTGGCTAAATCTTCAAAGAAAGTCTCTGCGGAGATAGGAAAGGTTCTCTGCGAACCTACTGCGGTTCTCTGGCGCAACAAGGAAGCACGCCCGCAGTCCAAGTCCAACACTTGTGAGAACTTGGTGGTTCAGTTCGATCAAAGAAGATTTGAAGAAGTCCTCTCTGGGGGTGGCCCAATGCTTCGAGCACGGAAGCATCGGAAGGTTTCCACGGCTAAGGTTTCAGAACAGAAAACCAAAAGCAGAATTCTGCCAACACCCTCCAGCCTCGCGTGTGGCTAGTCAGGTTCCTTGCGAACCAAAGTCTCCTCCGCCAAGGCGGATATGGAGGCCTAAACAGAAGTTTCTGGCCGAAGCCTCGGGCGTAGCTACTCCAAAATCGCGCCTCCTTCGCGAAGAAAAAGGCAAGATGCCTATCTGCTCCAACAATGCTGCCGACCATGAAGTCACGACGACAATCATACCGTCACCCAATTCAAGAGCAGCAATGCCTTGTGCCAGCATCGTTCCTATGAGTGAAGCTACTGTATCACAGCATACTCACTGCGTCCATGGTCGCGAGGCTAGGGCCAGAGTGTTATCTAAGGCTAATCCCCTTTGCAGCGGCATAGCGGGTAAAGCACGCAGCGTGCTCCGCTCTCTAGTTCGTCAAGCACTAAGTTCGCACCTGTTGGCGAAGCTAGAACTGAAGTACTATTCAGTGCTAATCCCTTCCGCAGGGATAAGAGGAACGGAACATCATCCTATGTACGCTCCAGAAAGGCCTCTCACAGGATTATTTAGGCTCCCATGGGCCTGACTTGCGAGAACTCTTGGCGAATAGGCGGAAGTTGGTGTCTTTCCGAACTACTTCCCCCTATTGTCAACAAAAGGGATGTCAGTTGGTGACAATCCATTCAGCTCGTTGCCGGTCACGACGAATCCTCGCCACTCCTCCATGCCGGCAATCAGTCTTTGATCGGCTGTCTGTACAACTCCCTATGAAGCATTGCAGAAGGAGCACCTCACGAGATCCAGCCTCCGCATCCGTCAAACATGACTGGGAGAGGACGAGAGTTACGAGCGGAGGAAGTCAAACATCTGACGACACCCGCAGCTTCCCAGATCCAGACTACAGCCCAGGCTTAGGCGAAGTTGGTGCATGAAGAAGGTGTCTTCCGAAACACCAGATCCAGGGTGTCGATACCTACAGTTACGAGCAGCCTTCTTCCTCGACGGCCTAGCCTCGTCACAGCCCAGGAAAGCACTCCAACCATCGGATGAAGAAGAGGAAGATAGTGGTATGCCTCTTCGGCAATAGTTAGCTCGGTGCGAACAGACAGAGCATCAGTCAATATGGCTGATAACGTCAACGACGACCTTCGTCGGCGCCTGGAAGCTCAGGAGCAAACTTCCAGAACCCATCAAGAAGCTTGGATAATATTCAACAGATGCTTGCTCGACTCCTCAGCAATCGGAATGACAACGATGCCGGAGCAATCACGATGAGGAGGAACATTTCAGCAATGAGCAGCCAAAGCCGGAGAAATCCAAGGAGGGTTCTCTTAGACGCGAAGTCCTTAAGGGCCTCCAAGCTCAAAATCGCATCCCTAACTCAGAGGGATGAATTAAAGAAGGTAGGGGCAGTCCGTCCTTATCCGCTGGAGTGGGATTCGGTGCCATATCCACCGAAGTTCAAACCACCAACGTTGCATACTTATGACGGAAAGAGCTCGCCAAATCAGCACATCTACTATTTTCGGTCTCAGACTGGTAATGTTATAAGCAATGACGCCATCATGGCTAGGCTATTCATTGGCACCTTAAAGGGGGTGGCATTTGACTGGTTCGAAGTCTCCCCCGGCTCTATCAACTCCTGGATCGACCTGGAAACTCGGTTCCTCTCTCGTTTCTATGAAGACGATACCGAAGTGACCATGGACAAGCTCCTCTCCACTGTGCAGAGGAAGGGCGAATCTGTCCGTGACTACATTGAATGGTTCAGAAATTTATCCTGATGTGCCCAACAGGAATGCCATTACCCATGCTCTACAGACATGCAGACATAACTTCTTAGACCAAGTGGAAGTTCGCATGGGGGCTGTCAAAGCCCACACTTGGAAGGAATTGGTCGAACAAGTAGAGATAGCCGAGAAGTCGGCTAAAAAGTTCGAACCATCCGCCCCTAGAGGCAAGTGAGGATGAACAACAAAGGGCGTAGCAACCTACCGTAATCTTCTCAAGCTAAAGGCAAAGAGACTATGTCTATGGAGTTATCCGGAGATGTGCAGTCGAAGGCCAAGAAGAGCGGCTTCAACAATCAGGAGCCTAAGTTCCCTCCAAAGCAGTACTCCTTCAAAGACGATCAGGTGGTCACGATATTCCATCTGCTCCACAAAGGGAACAAAATGAAACTGCCAGACGCTCGGCGTCCCAATGAGATAGGGCGCACAAACGACCCTAAATACTGCCTCTACACAGGATGATCCACATCCTACTGACAAGTGTTATGTCCTCAAGGACAGAATACAAGCCCTGATCGATGCCGGGGTTCTGACATTGAAGACGGAGCAGAAGAAAGTCACTGCCAACATGGTGACTCTTGAGTTCGGCAGCACCCAAAAGGTCACGGTTCCTGACGGGGACCTACCCAGCCCCCGCTCCACGGTTGGAAGTCAGACATCCTAACCATGACTCAAGATAATAAGGGCCTCGTTCCCCTAACATAGAGACGGGGGAAGTCATTTGGATACACCCGGACCTCGTCCAAGAAGTACAGCGGGATTCGAAAGAGCCCAACTTAAAGGGCAAATCTTGCAATGTCATCTCTGTCCTGCCAGACGATGGTAATCTTCCATCAGCTTCCCTCAGCGATTCAGAAGGGGAAAAGCTTGCTTGCACAGCACAAGCCGATGCGCCTCAACAGACGGGCACCCGATCCGAAAAATCATACTTGAGGCAGTATGAGAAGTCTACTAACGAGATACAACAGCAAACGACGTCAGTACAAATACCAGCATCTGCTCCAGTTCTAACCAAGGGAAAAGAAAAGCCTAAGGAGGTACGGTTCGACCAGGTGTTGAAGAAACCATCAGGCCAAGGGTTGGATACGCCCTTTAGTTTTGACATATTGGCCCAGCTGGCTAATATCCCGGCTCGTATCACAATACACGTGCTCCTTCGTCTCTCAAAAGAGACAAGAGAAAGCACTCAGTGATGCGCTAGCCAATTCAGAATCCTTTCTGACATGCATGCCAAAGGTCCCTAACGAAGACGTTCAGTCTCCTTGCCCAGAATGTCATCACATACAATCAAAGTGCCCGCCATTACATTCACGGCGGAAGATATGCTTCTCAAAGACAACAAGCACGATCGACCTCTGTACTACACCGGATATATCGGTTCAACGTGCATCGAAAGAATACAAGTCGATCGGGGTCCGCACTCAGCATCATCCCAAAAGGCTTCTTACTTCCTCGGCATACCACTGTACAGGTTGTCCGAACCACTACTACAATATACGATTTCAACGCCGGGGAGCAGTCATCCACTGGGGAAAATTCGACTCCGTTGCAGAATCGGGAGCTGAAGTTAGAAGTGACATGCTATGTCATTGACGCTGACACATCATATAACCTGCTGCTGGGACGGCCATGGATCCATGCCAACTGGATCGTTCCCTCTACTCTCCACACCATGCTTCAAATATGTGAGATGATGCGACAGTACGAACTGTCTTTGCTGAGAAGAAGCAACCATTCAAAGGAGTGGAAAATTACTTCACTGACGCTCTCCTGTATCAAGAGGCCAGTGAAACACCTAAAGAACCATTGCCGGACGATGATGAAAGTGGCAATGAGGCGGATCAGAATCCGAAGCAGGATGCCAGCCATCCATTCTGATTGGTGAACCAATTATAGCATGTCTCAATAATCCCCAATGTAATACTCCTTCAGAGGATGAAGGTGAATGGGTAATTAATGATAATATTTCTTTCGATTATCCTGCGAGTATTGGGCTGTTTGAATCCATTACGGATGGCTCTCTGCACATGCCCTACATAAGCCGAGTGCGACTAGCACACCTATGGAGCTATAGAAGAAGCCACGCTGGTGATCCTCCGTCTAAACAAGGTCAGTTAACGATAATCTTCGGTAGAACCAACCACGGGGACCATAGCTGCAGATTCAAGTTCAGATTCAGACACTCTACAGTTCTTCCATTACGCGCGGCTGGCGCGCCATATTATGAAGAAAATGGGATACGGCCTAAAGCATGGAGAAGGCCTGAATTTTGGAAAAGGAAGGCGCGGTTGATGCGGAACTTTGTGCCTAAAGGGAAGCCTGTAAATTACTATGATAGTACACACAGGGGGTTGGGATACGTTACACCCACATCGTCAGCAATGGTTCAAGCCAAAGACGATGAACCAATTCCATCACATTCAGCCTCATCCTCCGAGTGGGACTCGGATATCAGTGTAGGAGGAATGTTCGAAGACCTCACCGTTAATATGACTTCGAGCAGTCAATTGGAGCCTGCAGAAGCTACTGATAAGGAATCATGGGCCCAGCAATTAAACCTCCAGTGGGAAAGGAGATTTGAACTGCGCGAACCACCTACTGAAGACAATGTGATGCAGGTCAACCTGGGAAGTCAAGATCATCCCAAAACCATCTTTATAAGTGAAAGCCTATCACTTATAGAAAGGAAGAATTGATAATGCTCATAAAAGAATATATAGATGTCTTCGTATGGAGCTACGAAGATATGCCCGGACTTGATCCACAGGTCGCTATGCACCGTTTAAACATCAAGCCTGACGTCAAGCCAGTCAAGCAGCAACAACGTCAGTTTCGCCCGAACATTATGAAAGCTATTGAAGCTGAAGTTCACAAGCTCATTGCATGTGGCTTCATCCGGGAGGAACAATATCCAGATTGGGTAGCCAACATCGTCCCCGTCCTCAAGAAGAATGGGAAAATACGGATCTGCATCGACTACCGTGATCTCAATACGGCTGTCCAAAGGACGAATTCCCACTGCCCATCACAGATGTCATGATTGACAATACCTGTGGATTCGAAAGAATGTCTTTCATGGACGGCTTTTCAGGGTACAACCAGATTAAGATGTACCCCGACGACCAGAAGCATACTTCGTTCCGAAACACCATTGGGGGTATACTGGTACACTGTGATGCCCTTCGGACTGAAGAACGCCGGAGCGACCTATCAGCGGGCAATGAGTACGATCTTCCGCGATCATCTCCGAAAAATCGTAGAATGCTATGTCGACGACATTGCTGTCAAAAGCCGCAATAAAAATGATCATCTTCATGACTTGAGAACGATGTTCTCATGAAGATGGTCGACACAATGCAGGCTCATCAGCTGAAAATGAATCCGAAAAATCCTTCTTGGGAGTGTCAAGTGGCAGTTCCTTGGGTTCATTGTCACATCAAAAGGGATTCATCTCGACCCAGACAAGGTCAAAGCCATTCAAAGCATGCACACCGAGGAATCTTAAAGAGCTTAGAGGCTTGCAAGGCAGACTGGCTTATATCAGAAGATTCATCGCAAATCTCTCAGGCCGCTGTCAACCGTTCACCCACTCATGAAAAAGGGTGCTTCTTCGTATGGGATCAAGCTTGCCAGGAAGCTTATGAAGACTGATAGAGGTACCTCACAAAACTCCAGTCTTGGTGGCCTCTACATCAGGAAACCATTCTTGCTTTATGTAAAAGCTATGGACTACTCTCTCGGTGCCCTCCTCGCTCAAAAGGGACGACAATGGCCACGAGCAGGCCATTTATTATCTGAGCAGAACTCTCATAGGAGTGGAATCTTACTACAACCCTATCGAGAAAGAGTGTTTAGCTCTTGTCTTTGCTGTTCAGAAGACACGACATTATTTGGTCGGCCAGACCATATATGCATCTCCAGAGTAAACCCATGCGTCTTCTTATGACGAAGCCAGGATCACTGAATTCAAGATTGGCTAAGTGGGCACTTTTATTGTCTCAATACGACATGATCTTTACCCCTCAGAAGGCGCTTAAAGGCCAGGCCCTTGCAGAGTTCTTGGCTGCTCATCCAGTTCCGGAACATTCAAAACTTCACGAAGATATCCCTGATGAAGTCTTCGAGTCTTATGCAACCTCAGAAGAGGAAGTGTGGCAGATGTTCTTTGATGAGAGCATCACGAATGGGCCCTAAAGGCAAGATTATTGCTGGAGTGGGGGTTGTGTTTATCTCCCCGCAGAACATGTTCTTCCCCAGAGCATTTTCTTTGACAGAATCATGCTCCAACAATGTAGCAGAATATAATGCTCTGCTCATCGGTCTTCAACTCGCCCATGGAATGGGGGTACGCTACCTCGAAGCTTATGGCGATTCAAAACTGATCATCAATAAGGTTAAAGGCGAATACGAAGTCCGCCATGAGGACTTGGTGCCTTATTATCACACGGCCGTTGAATTGGCCAACCTATTTGAAGGTTTCTACATCGGGCACGTGTCTCGATCTCAGAATACCAAGGCGGACTCTCTTGCTGCATTAGCAACGACACTAGCCTTGCCAGCCGACACGAGTATCACCTCACAGTCGCAACTCGACATCTTGTATGCTCCAAGCACATGCTAAGAACTCGAGAAGTCTATTATGTCTTCACGGATCTTGAACCAAGAGACTGGCGCTTTCCTCTCATTGACTATGCTTTGCACGGTCTGCTTCCAGACGATCCTAAGGAAGCGGCGTCCGTCAGACGAGGTCTCTCCAATTCTACTACGATCCAACTTTGAAGACACTTTACCGTCGTTATATGACGGTGTTATCCTCCGTTGCCTTTCTCATTTAGAGGCACAGGAAGCGCTCCAAGAAGCGCACGACGGCACTTGTGGAGCTCATCAGCCAGGTCCTAAACTTAAAGACAGGTTGCATAGGTTAGGATATTATGGCCAACTATGATAGCCGATGCCATCCAAATATGCACGAAGGTGTAAAGCATGCCAAATCCATGCGGACTTCATACACCGGCCTTCGGAGTTACTCCACCTAACTGTTGCTTCATGGCCGTTCGAAGCATGGGGAAATCGACGTCGTAGGGCCAATCAGCCCTTCTTCGACAAAGAGGTCACCGGTTTATCCTGGCAATAACCGATTACTTTTCAAAGTGGGCAGAGAGGCTATACCATTGGCTGAAGTCAAAATCTCTAATGTGGTTAATTTCATCAAACACCATGTCATCCATCGATTTGGTGTCCCTAGGAGGATCATCCACGACAACGGTCCCCAATTCATAAGCCAAGTATTCTATCGGTTCTGCGATAAATACCGAATACGAAGGTGGCTTCAATCGCCTATAACCCCGCCGCTAATGGCTTGGCGGAAGCATTCAACAAGACAATCATCAAGCTACTGAAGAAATTCGTCTCCTCGAACAAACGGAGATTGGGACGAAAAGCTTGGAGAATGTCTTTGGCCTACCAAACCACGGTTCGAAACACCGACAGGTAATACGCCTTTTTCCCTGGTATATGGGTGCGAAGCAGTCATCCCGTTGGAAATCCAGATGCCGTCATTGCGAGTAGCTCTGACCACTAAGATCACGTCAGGGAAAAATGATCGGTTACGTCTTCAAGAGCTCGAAGCCCTAGATGAGAAGCGGCTACAAGCCCAGCAAATATTGAGCTATATCAAGCTCGAATCTCAAAGGCCTTCAATAAGAAGGTCAGACAGAGGGTCTTCCAGAAAGGAGGACCTGGTTTAGCCGTTAGACGACCGATGATTATGACGCACAAGACCAGAAGGCACAAATTTCAGCCTAAATGGGAAAGGACCGTTCGTAATAGGAAACAGTCTATTCAAACGGAGCGTACCGCCTTATGACTTCAGATGGCGACCTACTCATGATGCCGATCAATGGCAAGTTCTTAAAGAAGTATTATCCTTGATTAAGGATCCTCTCATGATCAAGTTAACACTACACCTCTGATCAAGACATTGTGTTCAAAGTACACATAAAGAGAGCCTTTCTCTTCCCTCCAAGCGAGATAATACAACGTAAACCAGTAGGAACCTGGTCGTGCATTGGCTGTCCCGAAGGAGAATCGAGGTTATGCATATATTAACCAGATAATCCGATATCCTTAACGATTAAGGATAAAGGAAAATGTTGGCCTGTAAGCCCAACATAAGTCCTCGACAACTCATCATGCTGAGGGGAATAGCATGGCTAGCCCAACCTAAACGGTTAGTTGGTAAAGGCATATCAAACCCGTGATAGCTGGGGGTGTTGCTAAAAATCCCAAGGGACCTGTTCCCATTGATTCCTCTCCAAAATCGCTTACCAATTCTCATTCATAGAATGGTAAGACCCATATGCATTTCGCGTTACGTTAACATTAAACCTATGACAGTGATCTCTCGTTTTTTCCTGTGAAACGAGACCTCCAAAATCGCTTACAATTCTCATCCATAGAATGGTAAGACCACATATATAAATTTCGCTATTACGTTAACATTAAACCTATGACAGCAATTCCCTCGTTTCTCCCTGTAAAAATGAGACCTCCAAAATCACTTACCAATTCTCATCCATAGAATGGTAAGACCACATATAAATTTCGCTGTTACGTTAACATTAAACCTATGACAGTGATTCCCTCGTTTCTCCCGTGAAAACGAGACTTGTTCCAAACTCCATTACAACCTTGAGCTTGGTGGCGTCTCATTCGGTTATGTCATTGTGACCTCTGAACCAGCAGACAGCCAAGTCTCAATTTCGAGCTTGTCAATATTTACAAAAGACAAGTCTCAACCTTGAGCCCTGTTGACATTTACAAAAGACAGATCTCGATACTTATTGACATTTACAAAAGATAAGTATCACCAACCTTGAGCTTGGTGGCGTCTCAATCGGTTATGTCATTGCGACCTCTGAACCAGCAGACAGCCGAGTCTCAATTTTGAGCTTGTTGACATTTACAAAAGACAAGTCTCAACTCTGAGCCCTGTTGACATTTACAAAAGACAGGTCTCGATACTTATTGACATTTACAAAAGATAAGTATCACCAACCTTAAGCTTGGTGGCGTCTCAATCGGTTATGTCATTGCGACCTCTGAACCAGCAGACAACTAAGTCTCAATTTCGAGCTTGTTGACATTTACAAAAGACAAGTCTCAACCTTGAGCCCTGTTGACATTTACAAAAGACAGATCTCGATACTTATTGACACTTACAAAAGATAAGTATCACCAACCTTGAGCTTGGTGGCGTCTCAATCGGTTATGTCATTGCGACCTCTAAACCAGCAGACAGCCGAGTCTCAATTTTGAGCTTGTGACATTTACAAAAGACAAGTCTCAACCTTGAGCCCTGTTGACATTTACAAAAGACAGATCTCAATACTTATTGACATTTACAAAAGATAAGTATCACCAACCTTGGGCTTGGTGGCGTCTCATTCGGTTATGTCATTGCGATCTCTGAACCAGCAGACAGCTAAGTCTCAACCTTGAGCCCTGTTGACATTTACAAAAGACAGGTCTCGATGCTTATTGACATTTACAAAAGATAAGTATCACCAACTTTGAAGCTCGGTGGCTCCTCAATCAGTTATGTCATCGCGACCTCGAACTGACAGACTATCAAGTTTCAGCATTCAATCCAGCAAAGGACTATTCTCTCAAATGGCACCAATACAATTTGGAACCAACAATTCGGAAAGTGAAACAAGTTGGAGACTCGATAGGGAGTCAAAACAAAAGAAAGAATTTTCATTGATTCCAAAAGGATAGGATACATGAAGACACATGTACAACGACCTACAGTCGTACATTGTAAGATCTGATTCGCTCTTCAAGGGAAGTCAGCCTCGTCCTTCTATCATCGGAGCCCGGACAAGCGCCTGCGACCTCAGCTCAGCCTCATTAAAGTTCGTCGCCTGGGTCAAACGAGCTTCGACCTCAACCAAGGTTGCCCTCTGAGCTAACTCCTGCCGTGAGAGTTCGTCACTCTGGGCCTTAAGCTGCTCAAGCCGCGCGGCTTCTTCAAGACGCACCGGTTCAGCCTTGGACAAGAGAAGGTTCCCCTTCCTAATCATCTCCTTGGCCTTCGCAATCCTATCTTCAACATCGAGAAGAGCACTGGTGGAGGCATCGATGGCATTCCAACCTCTGCTTGCCTTGTTTCCAAAGATTTCAAATCAGAGGAAATAGCCTCAGCGGCTTCTTGAGCGACAAGATGAGCCTCATGCTTTTGAGCGACAAGGCGCGCAAACCGCTCACTAACCGAAGGCTCCAGGTCTGAGCGGCTAAGACGGCACCATTCCTCTACGTCCCTCTCAAATTGATCGACCAGGAGTTCCAAGGCAGTGGCCTAGTGATACCCTTCAAGGTCCCGAATACTTTCAATACTGCGGGAGAGGACCACCTTTAACGTTGAGAACGGCATAGTCGAACCTTTCAAGACCAGGTCGATGCATCGCCCTAAGCCTTTGTAAAAGTTATCGACTATGTCGCCTATAAAATCGTTTTCAACTTCGGCCACCTCTGGTAGACGGGCAACTTCAGAAAAGTCCACCAGCCCGATCGATACCACCGAGGAAGGAGCAACAGGAACACTAACAGCAGTAAGACAGGCCGTTGGTGATCTTGGCGGAGTCTTCATGGAAATCATTACACTAGCCACCGCGGAGGCAGGACTAGTGACCATCTCCTGAACAGCAGGTTCAACCACCAGGGTTGGAGAGGTAGGGCTGGTAATCACCCTCAGTTCCGCACTTGGCAAAATTGTCGGCACCTCACTCGTTGATATAGTTGGGAGTGAGGATACCTCTGGAACTGCCGTTTCTTCAGCCCCTGGTCCTTCGGCTGGCTGGGGCCGATAAGAGGACAGGTCGCCATATAGCGCATCCAACACAGCAGCATCCGCCGCGGTCGAAGTGCTCATATCACCCCTGGACTCCCCAGGAAGATCAGCCGGTTCCTTGAAGCTAATGCACCTTGAGGTCGAACACCTGTAACAAGACTATGTTTAGACAGGACACAACATGCAATAGAAGCCAAAAGATCAGGACATTACCATAAGATGACGTCGCCTCAAACATCTCGGCAGCCGCATCAGTCTCCATGGGCTCCATCGGAAAGTTCTTGGCGAAATCAGCACGAATGATCGGCCCGCTCGCCGAATCTCCTGTGGACCATCCAACAGAGCTCGACGCTACAGGGCTTCCTTTGGAAGTCCCAGCGCCCGAGGGACCAATGTCGGCCGCATCACCTCCGGACTCCTCCGGGTGGACAAAAGAACCAGCCTCAGTTCCATAAGTAAATAGGGGATCATAATGTTCCCCTTGCTCTCCAGCCGCCTCAGCTCCTATAATCAAGAAGAATTGATAATAAGTCATTTGGAACACACAAAAGACCTATTATACGGACGGAGTTGATCTTACCCAGATCCGGAGCAAATTCACCGATAGTCGGTTCAGCAACCGACGGGTCCGTTACTAACGGGATAGCAGGAGGGAACGCTGCTGAGGGTTCGCCCTCTACGACAACCGTAGGAGCCTGGCGACGGGGCTTCTTCGCCAATGACTTCCTACGGGATCTACCCTCCCGCTTTCTTTTGAAGTGGACATCAGAATCCTCTTCCTCCACTTCTTCTACACGATGAGGGGGAACGGTCCCATCACACCAGAGCCAGTCGCAGAAGTCTCAGCCCCCGCTCCCGCTTCAAAGCAAGGACTTCTTGCATCTGAGGCCTCGCTGTCTTTAACAGCGACGAATTCCTCTATGCCCGGGACGCGGACCCTTTTGCCTCCCCTCTTCTCAAAAGCCTTCCGTTTCAACCGCTGAGAAATTAACTTCACACCAGAGCTGTTGGCCTTGAAATCGAGGGGTGTGGAGTGGAAGTTGTGTACCACTGGCAGAAGCACAGGGTCATTTGAAGATTGGGACTCTTCAACGGTGTACGCAGCCGTGCCCCAGTACCGCCTGCAGTAAAGAATCGCCAGGTACGGGCCCCGTCAATAAGACTTCCCATGAAGGCCAAATCAGGATTGGGGTTACCCACATACAGCTGGTCGTACCCAAACTGCTGAGCAAACCGGCTGGGGACATAAGGTTCCAAATAGCAGGTATCCCCGCTTCTGTATAATAAGTGTGAGGGCGGATGATGACCAGCCACTCAAAAACTCCCCGGCTCAGGGAAGACCGCCCTTCCCCCGCATCTCGGAACTCCTCGTCGTATCCTGCACCCCGAATATGGGAAAAACAGCGGAAGAGACTATAGACGTCATAGCGACGTACTAATTTACGGGCCTCAGCCACGTAAGTCTTCTGCCATGAACGCCCTTCGAATCGGTGAAGGAGCGCCACTCGAACACCTTGCGGAGGGTCTTCTCCAGCTCCAATCAGCGAAGGACAATGTAAGGCGAACCACGCCATCAGATAGGTGTAGGGCAGACCTATCCTAGGATTGGGTCCGTCACAAGGCAAAATGGCTCCCTTTCACGCTTCGTCGTCGGCGGCCTGCAAAAAGCCTCCGTTAATGCACAGAGGCCTCTTTGAATGCAGCACACCATGGCCGGGAGAAGACCCAGACGGCGACCATGGACCAAACGAACGACGGGCAGCAAAACATTCGGATGAACGATGTCACCCGAAGAAGATGGCACTACGCATTTCTTCAGCCAGACGGTTAAGAAACCGGCCAGCAGTGTCTCCCGAGATATAGGCTGACGAGCCTGATGATGGAAGCTCCGAAGGACATCACCTTCTCATAGGGACCATCGTCTTCAGTTATGACAAGATCCCTTTGAAGGTGCATCTGCATCCGTTCAAAGATATCCCCATCAGCAACTTCGCAATGTGCTGCTTCAGGAGCATTCCTCATATCCGGGAACAAGTAATTCCCCAGCTCTTCAAGCTACAGGAAGTGCCCTTGCTGCCACCATGGATGCCGGAACAAATGTGCAAGTGGCACATTAACTCTCAATAAGTCTCGAATAAGGCAGGATCCTGCTTCTCCAGAAGAGCCAACTCCGCCTCGCACAGAAAGTATTCTTTATAAGGGAGAGACCCAAAAGGCAAAGCAGAGATTTCCCACATCTCATGCAGGGCCATGCCCAACTCGCCGACAGGGGTAAAGAAAGTCCCGAAGCTGGGCAATACAATTCAAAGATGGCGTAGAAGCACGCCACGTTCATCTCAATACCGTAGCAGGTCGCTCTGACGGCCTCATAGAGGTTCAGCCTCTCCAGATCCTCCTCGAAATGAGCAAGGATGTAGGTAGTCAAATCCACCCACCACGTCTTCGGAGGGTGAATCCAGCCTGGAGTTCTGAAGTCAGTGGCCGGGTAGTTCCCATTGACCTTGCAGAATTGGTTGCCAAAGGTCAGCGCCACTGCGGGATTTTCTCCCACTGGGATCTCTCGCGACACATTCCCAGGATGTAAACCCATTATGCAACAAAGAGGCCCCGCTCTTACATAACCAGGAGACTGAAGCATCAATTTCCCTATGTGGACAGAGTCGGTATTTCGGCTCACATCCCATGCCATCTTCCGAGCCTGCGTCACACACTGGAAGGAAGACAAAGAAAAATATCGTCTGTTGGATGGAAGGTAAAACTTCTCATCACCCAACTGGAAGATCCATTGCCCTTCTCCGGCCTGTAGTTGGTGATCAGGATCTGGCGCGGCATCCCCAAACATGAAGTCAGGCTTCCTATAAGTCCGACGGTCAACATCTTCAAGAGGAGCCGTAGTCAGAATACTCCTCGTGGTGTGCTGGTCACCACCGTGAATAAGCGTGTCTCGAACAAGGGAGCTCTGCTCACTAAACAGAGAAGCTTGCCCTTGAAATTGCAAGCTGATATCGCCATCAACTCCGCTGGTCATCCCAAACAGATTGTTCAAGGGACCGGGAATGTAGTGCACTGCAAGAACAAAACGAACTATGATTAGTTCACCAGCCAAGTGAACATGAAGACATAAATTTCACCAAGGCATAGTCTCGCCCAGTGAGCAAAGCCAGCAAGGCGATAGCTTCAACAAAGGTTAATCTCGCGGACAAGTCTGCATCTTGCAGAAAATGCCCAAGTATTAACTTCGCTTAAGCAGAAAGTGGTATAGCCCTAAGGGCTGACGTCACCAAAAGGGGGCATTATGGTCAAAAACCATTCTTGACGGCCATGATCGAAGGGACAGACCCACATCCTGTTCCTCAACAGGACGAAGACAGCCCAAGCAATAGCTTCGTACAGAAGCTTAGATAAGAACTGTTCAGTTCTTAGTTCCCCGTCCAAGAGAATAAGAGAAATTCAGGGAAACGGATTCCCTAATAAAAACAGGTCATGTTCGATCGTTCTGATAGCCAAATATCGGCTTTAAAAGAGAGACCGCAGTCTCTGGTCAGAAGGGAAAGTCCCTTACCGGCGACTGGTCGCTCGATGACCGGAGGAGGAGAAGGACCCTCCGCTGCAGAAGTTGCTACTTCTTTTCCCGCTCGTCTCTTGGGCGCCATTGAAGAACTACGGAAGTTCTTGAACTCTTGAATAAGGAGAAAAGAAAGAAGAAGAAGAGTCAAGTACTCTGGAAAATTCAAAGAGAAATGATGATTTTCTCTCTCAGCCCGATCGGGCTTTTATAGGCCAATCAGCGCCTGAAACGATGCCTTGTAAACAGTACAGGCTGTCATTTCAAATTAATTCGAAACGCCGCCTAAAGAGCCTTCCCGAGAAGCGCTGACTTAGCCACTAAGGCTTAACCTCGCCAATGAGTCAAAGTGCGGACTTCGCACAAGTTCATCAAGAACTTCGCCAAAAGGGTTGCCTTAGCCCGCTAAAGGCACAGTTCGCCGATATGCCAGTTTCGCGCGAAGCTCATTCAAAATGGACCTTGTCCTTAACTCCGCACGAAGTTCAGCCCCGCTATGGCCAAATTCTCAATGAAGGCAGGCAAAAATCAAAATGAGCAGAAAATGAACTTTCATTGATTTAAAAGGAAAGGTACATCGATACTACATCAAGATTGTGTTTCGTACAACAGATTCAGTTGCTCAGCAAGATCATTTGCGCAAAAGGCATACAAGTGGTTTTATCCGCTTTCAAGCCAGACCAACTGGACACGAAAGGCCTTCCTCCTGCATAAGGCCGTAACCAGTTGTGCCACGAGGACATGGCCATAATTTTCCACATAATGGCAGACTTTGCCACCAGGAAGCTGGATCACCTTTGATGAAAATTGGCAATGAACTTATCGCCGCCAACACGATAGATCACCTATAATGGGAATTGGCAGTGATGTCAGTAATCTCACAGGTGTGACGTCCGCTTTCCCGAAGCGGATCATCTCCAACGAAGCGGCCACCAGCCTCACCTCAGAACGAATCATCTCAGATAAGAGGCTGCCAACAGCCTCTGGGACACACATCAGCTGCCCCAAGTTGTTCCTCCTATTTAAAAGTAAAGCTTCAACGGGGAAGCATAAGGCAACTTTTCGGTCTCCTTCATCAAGACACAAGATCGGCGAACATAGCTCACTGCAATGCAAAATTGGAGCAAGTTAGCAGTTAAACACAGAAGACACTGCAAAAGCGCTGAAGCCGAATTCTTTGGGGCAAAGCAATCCGATTTCAGTTAAAGCAGAGGATAAGCCTCGCTCGCACAGCAGTGATGGGCTAGCTCAGCAAACGCCAAGTTCTAGCCTCGCCTATATGGCTAAGCCAGACTGATCCTATGGGACACAGTCTTAGCCTCACCTATATGGCAAGACTGGCTCAACCTTGAAGATATCAGGTCCCAAGTTCTGCCTATGTAGCGGACTTAACATACAATGATCTTTCTGTGATCAAGTCAAAATGATAGCTTCGTTGGGGAAGCTATGTCAAAATCCTTCTCTGCAGATCAGCCAATTGCAAGATGAAGAGTAAGGGAAACTAACCCCTGAAGCAGCTGTTGAAGCTGAATTAAGGGAGATGAATTCCCTAAAATCAGTGAAGTCGTTGAATGATCAAGACTTACCGATCCTTGGCCGGGTAATGACCAGAGTGGGCATTCCCACTAATTCAGAGATCTGAGTATCTCTCTCAACCAAGAGAAGAGAAGAAGAGCAGATCACTTCTCTTCAGAGGACCTCAAGTGTCCTATTTATAGGCCCCATGGCCCGAGCGCTGCCGCCTCAAGCGTGGAAGCACGAGCGCATTTAAGGCATTTACTGCGCCTTGAGAAAAGGGATGGTTTCCCTTGGAACCGTGCAAAGGAAGAAAAGTCTCCCTCATAAAGGCACTCATGGCGCCTTGAAGAAAGGGAATATCCTCCCTTGGAAACGCGCGAGGGGAGAATATCTCCCTCGATCAGTGCGAGAGAAGAAGTAATCCTTCTCGTAACCGGCCCACGGCAGTTGGCCTCGGGGAAAACGAGAAACGCTCCAGGGCGAACGTATCTCCAGAAGCCCAGGTGCGAAGCTACCCAGACGCAAGTCTACATGATTCCTCAGCGAATCTACATCCCAAAGTAGGATTTAAAGCGACGCTGAACTCAACCATTATGGCGATGTTCATTCTCCACCGATCAAAGCAGTTCAAAGTATTTCGAAGTCTGAGCCATTGCAGACTTTCGAAAACTTTGAAGGGGGTCTTGTTGACACTTAAAAAAGACAAGATTCTTATTGGTCCGAACAATATCTAAACTTGTTGATATTTACAAAAGACAAGTGACAGACGAGCTGAAGACCAGTTTTCACCCATCTCCGAGGGACAAGGAAGCAACTTGGACTCACTGATCCAGCAAGCAGACAGTGAACCCGGATTGTTTCTAAACAGACCTCAGCAGGTTTAAGGTGCTAACACTTAGCATTACATGAGCCCAAAGGGATAGCCTCGCTTGAGAGGCAAATATCACTCGACTTCGCCTCGAAGCCATTCGAAGCCTCGCCAGGAAGCTAACTCGCAACTTTGCCACAGAGGACTTCCAGCTCCGCCAAAGGGTTTCTTTCGGACTTCGTCAGAAGCTGCCTCTAGCTCCGCTACGAGCTCAATGCGGGCAGCTCCGCTGTTGGTCTGCTATGGTCAACCTTTGACCAATCAAATCTCCGGATGAGATCGGTTCCAATCAGATCAAATCCAATTAAGATCAAATCAGAGATCAAATTTGGCAGTTGATTGCCACAATATCTTGACTCTTCTAAAACGAGTAAGAAGATCAGGGAAAATCCTCCAACGATATGGAAAGGATCAAGAAGATCAACCTACCTGCCAATTCTAGCTTCGCAGAAGCTGATCTTAGCCTCGCAGCAAGGCTACTTTCCAGATTCAAACAGATTCGATTCAATCTGTTTCTATATTTTCAAGGGACGGTTATACCCTTGCTCTCCCTATAAATAGCCCATCAGGGGTACGAGGAGAGAAGAAGGACAGGTGCAAGAGAGAAGACTCCACAAGCAGAGGCTTCTTCACGACACACCGTGCGTTCTTGAATTCAGAGACTTTATAGAGAACTGTTTCTCTATCCAGGGTGTTGATACCCTAACATCGTCCTTCTTCTCAAGAATCTCCGGAACCAGGCGAGAAGGAATTCCTAATTGAAGGCGATTTTGAGAAGCAGCAAGAGGGTTCTACCAACCTTCTGTTCTCTGATTTCCCGAACCAGGCGAGAAGGGAATCTCATCACTCGCATCGTCAAAGGGACAAAGTGGTCGCGCGCTGACCAGACTCCTATCGGCACATTTCTCCAGAATCTCTGAGGAGATCTACTTGTAATCTTTTTAAGAATACTTGTAATTAGCTCCTCAAACTCTTTTTTTGTAAGTTTTCCCCTTTGCAAATAAAATGGAAAACAATACGTTGCAGTAATATCTCCATACCTGCGAGATCAGGGCGTTAACCCCCCTCCTCCACCGATCTTCCCCCACACCAATCTCTCTGGCCTCCCCTTCCTCCCCTCCCTCGGCTTCCCCCCAACCCGCAGATCTCTCTCCCCCAGTTTGTTCAGCCAGATTCTGGCCGAACAACCAGGGGGAGGGGAAGATCGGGGAGGGGGAGGGGAGGAGGGGGATATTGCCGGGGGGAGGTCGGTGAGGAGAGGTAAGGAGATCGGTGAGGAGAGGAGGCGGGGGAAGACGCGGGGAGGGGGAGGACAGGGAGGAGGGAGGAGGGGGAGCATCAGAGAAGAAAGAGGATCACCAGAGAAGAAGGAAGAAGGATGAAGGGGCATTTTTTGAATTTTCACCAAGAGAAATTGTCAAAAAATAATGACACACTTGTAAATATCTTTGGGGTGCATTTCTTATTTTTTGGGGTGGCAATATCCACTCCCTTTACACACACACACACACACACACACACACACACACGAGGGATCTGTACCTCAGCCGCCAGCTGAGAGAGTCTCTCAGCTGGCGCAATGTGGCTGAATTTTAACCACAATTTTGGATGCTGGTACCATGATCGCAGTGTTATATGAGGACTGTGATTAAGTCGCAATATTTTTATGAGAACTGCTGTCATGATCGCAGTCTTTTTTAAGGACTGCGACCAAGGTCTCAGTCTTTTTCTGAAGACTGCGACCTTGGTCGCTGTCTTTTTTTGAGGACTGCTACCATGATCGCAATCCTAATTACACTGAAAATATATGATTTTTTTAGGACCGCGACCATGTTACAGTGGACTGCGACCCTGTTGCAGTAAGTTTGCGACCATTTTCAAGTGACAGCTGAGAGAGTAGTTCTCAGCTGGCGGCTGAGGTACATATATATATATATATATATATATATATATATATATATATATATATATATATATATATATATAGAAAAATGTAGATCAGCCGACGGCTGAGAGACTCTCTCAGCCCGCGGTGACGTGGCACAATATTTGCCACCCCACTAAGTTGCGGCCCGCTTATTGGAATAAGTTAAATTACTAAATACCCCTCGGTAAAAGGTGCTTGTCCCGTTATTGTTTATTATTATTTTTCTCCCTATTTTTTTGCCGCTCGTTGCCAGATTTAGGTTATTGTTTATTATTATTTTTTCCCTATTTTTTTTCTCATTGTCAGATTTAGGTTTTCCTTTTCCTGCCTGCCATAAAGTTTTTTCTGAAAATAGCGATTTCTGGATCAGGTTTTTCTCCTTTTTATTTAATGTCAATGTCGGAGCAGTCCACTTTCCCTGCCAATTCTGGTCGTAAGCGATCTCTATCTCCCGATCTAAATATAGACTATATATCATCTGGTTCAACTTTCTCTCAGAATATTGAAAGTATTGAAAGGTTGAGATCTTTACATGCTGATCAAGAGGTTTTTATTTTATCAATTTTTTCCCGCAATTTCTTAAATGTAGAAGATTTCTCTGTAGCGTATATGGAACTGCGACCTATATTTTGTTTTACAAAACAAAATAATCACTTGTTCTAAAGTACTGATTTTTCAGAAAGAATTTAACAGTTTTGTTAAATGCGATCTCAGTCGCACCTTTTAAATTTACACTAAAATTTATGAATTGCGACTAGTAAGTTAATACACTAAAGTGTAAGAATTGCGACCACGGTCGCAGTTTGTATTTAAAACATTCTCCGGTTGTAAGATCTTTTTTTGTAAGTGCGACCTACGTCAATGTCCTTTTTTTAATAATTCTTACACGTGTCTGTGTCAGTTATATCTACTTTATACACTAAATCTTAAGACTGCGACTTAAGGTCGCAGTATACATTAATGAGAGAGTTACACAGTTATTATTCACGATTTTAAAAATCTGGTCATACGGAAAACTACGACCACAGTCGCAGTCTGTTAATTAGAAGTTATAGATTTCTTTACATCTGCGATCATGGTCGCAGTTTTAGTAATTACAGTTCAGACGTTATCAAACAAAACATTTAGAAGTTATAGATTTCTTTACATCTGCGACCAAGGTCGCATTGTTATCAAATAAAACATTCTCAAAGAGACTGCTGTTACATAAGACTGCGACCGAAGTCGCAATCTTCTAATCATCTTAATTAATTAACTTATGAGATTATTGTCACTGCTTCCATTGACTGCGACTCTTATTTCATAAGACTGCGACCACAGTCGCAGTATCCTATTTAGCGTAGGAAGGTCGAAAAAATACTGCGATGCAGTTACATAAGACTGCGACCGAAGTCGCAATCTTCTAATCATCTTAATTAATTAACTTACGAGATTATTGTCACTGCTTCCATTGACTGTGAACCTTATTTCATAAGACTGCGATCACGGTCACAGTATCCTATTTAGCTTGAGAAGGTCAAAAAAATACAGCGACCCTAATCGAAAAAAATAAAAAAAAAGGCTACAACACTGCGACCTTGCAATGTAAAATAAAAATAAATATAAGAAGTGAAAATAATATTAAAAAATAAATCCAAAATTTTTCTTTTTAGAAACTGCGACTTCAATTGCAGTTTCAGAAAACAAAAAAAAAAGCTGTTTCAAGTCGCGGTAATAGTTTTTTATTGTGATTAAAACATCTTTTAAAAAAACTTGAACATTAGTGTGACAATGGTTGCATTCTTTTAAAATAAATTATTTTTCTAAATTTAGTTATCAAGATCTGTAATTTTTTGTTGAAAAAGCTCAAAATTTTCTGATCTGTAATTTTTTTTAGTGGAGGAACAGTTGTAGCAGGTTAAAAGTGAAACTGAGGGTATTTCAGTCATTATGCAATGAAAAGTGGTTGATGTTGGAAAAAAATAGAAATTATATGCGGAATAAAGACCATGGATCAATGAATCACATACAACTCAAGATAATCAAATGCATAAAATGAGCAATAATAAATGCACTATACCTGAAGCCATTGAAAATTGAATGAGGACGAGAATCCTTGTGATTGATGGAAGAAGACAAATCCTTGATCTTTCCTTTGATTTGAACCTGCAACCCTAGAGCAATTTGATCCTCTTCTCTCTGTCTCCCTCTTTACCACAAAACTCTCTTTTTCTCTTAGCGATGGTTATTCCTCAAAACAAGGAAGGAGTCTGTTATGTCATTCACGGGAGGAGAGAAGTGGGTCTTTTAATTGCTAAATAATCACCCATGATAATACCACCCATCATAGTTCTTTTATACCCCAGGTGACTATTAAAATTATACACAATTGTCACTTTAATATGGGCATAACAACATATCAGCTAATCTTTTATTAGGAATCCAATATTAATTAAGGTTGAGTGGGCCACCATGATGTGAGATTAACATTCTCCCACTTGGACCACTAACCGATTAGGTTAAAACTTTAGAAAATAAATAAAAGAAAAGACTCCTTTTTGAAAATTATTTTGACCCTATCGGATTCCATACTTAAAAATTTGACACGTGATCACGAATTTAAAAAATAATAACAACTGATAAGCCCAAATATGAAATACCGTAATACTGCAATTAGCTTGGACTACCAATGCGAGTCATAGCGGTTATACAACATCCACGTCATACTCCCTTCTATGTACCACAACATTGATAACCCTCACTAATTGAGTGCATAACCAAAATGACCCCTGTAATTGTCTTGTAAGACATTTCCTGTTTAACATACATCCAAACATAATATGTGCACACATAATTGGATAACAGGAAACACAGAAACAAAAACTTTTATTTGTACAATAATGTCAATTACATAAGTACCAAATACACATTTACAGATTGCCCAAAAGACCCATTCTTACAACATGTTCCTTGAATATCTTTGGAGGCAATCCTTTTGTCATTGGATCAACAACCATTAAAGAGGTACTTATACTTACAATTGACACCTTTTGTTTCTCAACTCTTTCTCTAACCACCAAGTACTTAAGTTCTATGTGTCTAGAACCATTAGAGTACTTACCATTCTTAGAGAAAAACACGGCTGCTGTATTGTCACAATATATCGTCAACGGCTTGGTAATAGAGTCAACTACACCAAGTGCTGAGATGAAATTCCTTAACCACAATGCATGATTCGAGGCTTCAAACAAGCTATGAACTCAGCCTCCATCGTGGATGAAGCAGTGATAGTCTGCTTTACACTCTTCCACGAGATTGCCCCACCTGCTAGCAGGAAAATGAAACCTGAAGTAGACTTCCTGCTATCAGGGCAACCAGCAAAATCTGAGTCCGAATAGCCGATCACCTCCAGCTGATCAGATCTCCTGTATGTGAGCATATAGTCCTTCGTCCTTGAAGATACCGCATAACTTTTTTAGCCACTTCCAGTGCTCCATTCCTGGATTGCTCTGGTATCTTCCCAACATCCCAACAGCAAAGCTGATATCTGGCCTGGTACATGTGTGAGCATACATCAAGCTCCCAACAGCTGATGCATACGGAACTTTCTGCATTTGACCCTTTTCTAAGTCATTTCTGGGACACTGGCTACCACTTAAACTGTCACCCTTCTGAATGGGTGCAGGACTGACTGAACACATTTCCATATGGAATCTTTCCAAGACTCGATTGATATACCCTTTCTGAGACAATCCTAGCAATCCTCGAGATCTATCCCTGAAGATCTCTATGCCAATAACATAATTTGCCTCACCCATATCAACCATCTGAAAGTTCTTGGTTAGATAACTCTTAGTTTCATACAGCAAACCAAGATCACTACTGGCTAATAAGATGTCATCTACATACAGAACCAGAAAAATAAACTTGCTCCCACTGATCTTTAGATATATACACTGATCAACAGTATTTTCTGTAAATCCAAAAGAGGTAATGGTATCATTAAACTTTATATACCATTGCCTGGAAGCTTGTTTAAGTCCATATATAGATTTCTTTAATTTACAAGCCAAGTGTTCTTGTTCTTTAATTGCGAACCCTTCAGGTTGCTCCATGTAGATATCCTCATCCAAATCTCCATTTAGAAAAGCAGTTTTCACATCCATTTGATGTAACTCCAAATCATAATGAGCTACAAGTGCCATAATGATTCTAAGAGAATCCTTCTTAGATACTGGAGAGAAGGTCTCTGTATAGTCAATGCCTTCCTTCTGAGTGAAACCTTTGGCCACAAGTCTAGCCTTATATCGTTCGATATTGCCTTTAGAGTCGCGCTTGGTCTTAAAGACCCATTTACACCCGACTTTCTTACAGTTATAAGGCAATTCAACGAGATCCCAGACTTGGTTTTGGTCCATTGATTTCAACTCATCTTTCATAGCATCAACCCATTTACTAGAATCATTGCATTCTATGGCTTGTGAAAATGAAACTGGATCTTTATTAATCCCAATATCATAATCAAATTCCTGTAGATATACCACATAATCATCTGAAATGGCAGATTTTCTTTCCCTTTGAGATCTTCTCAAAGCTGCCGGTTGTGGTGGTTCTACAATATTTTCAATGGGAATATCCTCATGGAGTGGTGAACCAACATTAACTTGTTGTTCTGGAATCTCAACTTGATGATCAAGCTGAGGTACAATAATCTCTCTTGAAGGAAAGGTAATTGGGATATTTACCCTTACCACTTCAAGATCTACCTTTCTTGGTTCAGTACTCCCACTAATTTCACCATTTTCCAGGAATCTGGCATTACCAGTTTCAACTATTCTTGTACTATGGTTAGGACAATAAAATTTGTATCCCTTAGACTTATCTGGATAACCAATGAAATACCCAGATATTGTTTTTAAGTCTAATTTCTTTTCTTGTGGATTATAAATTCTAGCCTCTGCTGGACAACCCCAAACATGTAAGTGTCTTAAACTGGGTTTCCTACCAGTCCACAACTCGAAAGGAGTTGTTGGGACAGCCTTACTAGGAACCCTGTTCAAGATATACATAGCAGTTTTTAAGGCTTCATTCCACAATGAATTGGGTACATTTGCAAAGCTCATCATGCTCCTAACCATGTCCATAAGGGTTCGGTTCCGCCTTTCAGCAACACCGTTCTGCTGAGGCGTACCTGGCATTGTGTATTGAGCACAAATGCCACGCTTTTCTAGAAATTGGCAAATGGACCAGGATGTTGTCCTGACTCATCATATCTACCATAAAATTCACCACCTCTATCTGATCTAATGATTTTAACCTTTCTATCTAATTGTCTCTCGACTTCTGTAATGAACACCTCTAGGATGTCAACAGCCTGAGACTTTTCATTAATTAGATAAATATAACCATAACGTGATAGATCATCTATAAAGGTAATGAAATACCTCTCTCCAGTAAAACATGGAATGGAGAGTGGTCCGCATATATCTGTATGAATTATTTCAAGGAGTTCTTTACTTCTTGTGGCACCTTTCTTAGTATGTTTGGTTTGTTTTCCTTTAATACAATCCACACACACATCAAAATCAGTGAAGTCTAGGTTATCCAAAATTCCAGTCTTCACTAATCTTATTATTCTATCCCTGGAGATATGCCCCAGTCTCCTATGCCACAAGATAGAGGATTTTTCATTTATTAAGCCACGTTTAATACCAACATTCATATGCAGAGACAATAAAGATTGTGCAAACTCATCATTCAATGAAATTTTATATAAACCATCACATAAAATTCCATTTCCAACCGGAATTGAATTATACATTAAAGAGAATTTTCCACAACTAAACAAAACAGAATATCCAAAAACATCTAATTTGGATAAAGACATTAAGTTTCTTGAAATTGAAGGTACATAAAAAGTATCCTCAAGATCCATCTGATGTCCCGTCTCTAAGATCAGTCGATAAACACCAACATATTCGACCTCCACTTTGAGACGGTTCCCCATAAAGACGAATCTCTCACTTTCCTTCGGTTTTCTGGTTGTAAGGAATCCCTGCATTGAATTAGTTATATGAGTTGTGGCTCCAGAGTCTATCCACCAAGTATTAGAAGGAACTTCAGCAAGATTTGATTCAAAACATACAAAAGAAAGATATGTACCTTTCTTTTCGAACCAAGCTTTCCTCTTGTTGCAGTCCTTCTTCACATGTCCCTTTCTGCCACAGAAGTAGCATTTGACAGTGAAAGCTTTTCTATGACCTTGGCTACTTTTCCCATGGTCATTTCCTTTCTTTGATGGAAATCTCTTACCTCTTCCATATTACTTTTCTTATGGATACCCCCTGAAGTTACTGCCAACACTGAGTGCTGTCCTTCTTTCCTCAGCCTCACCTCCTCTTGAACACACATACCAGTTAGCTCATTCAAGTTTCACTTATCCTTATGAGTATTGTAGTGGATTTTGAATGGCCCAAACTGTGGAGGAAGTGAGTTGAGGATGAATTGAACCAAGAAGGACTCATCAACCTTCATACCCAGTGATCCTAACTTAGCAGCCTTATCAGACATGTTCAGTATGTGTTGCTGAACTCCTCTATTACCATCATATTTCATGGTGGTAAGTTCAGCCATGAGGGTGCCAGCTAAAGACTTATCTGCTGACTTGAATCGGTCTTTTACTGCAGACAACAGTTCAGATGCACTAGTTGTAGGTGGGAGTGAGGTCTTGATGTTATTGGCTATGGTCATCTTTATGAACATTAAACTGAGTCTATTAGACCTTTCCCAAGCTTTGGCATGGCTGACCTGTTCTGCTGTACTCTCAGCAGTTACTTCATCAGGTTTATCAACTATTAAGGCCATGTCTAGGTCTAGGACACCCAGTGTGAACTGTACATGTTCAAACCATTCTGAGAAATTTGTACCGTCCAAGGCCGGAATGCTAGTGGCATGAGTGTGGAGGGAAGTAGGAACGTTCACTGAAACATAATAGGACAAGCTCACATTAATGCCTCGAATCAATACAAGTTTTTTAAATTTAATTAAGATGAACTATTGATATCACTCTGATTTCTCCTTTGGGCGAAACCCAAGCATATCTAGTGTTCACTCTTTAGGTGAGAACTTTTATCACCTATGTAGGTCTAATATAATTTATGTTACTCAGATAGTAAGTCTTGTTACCTTTGGGTATCCAATTCTACACCACTAAGTTACATAAATTATACTACCCTACCCGGTTCTTAATTATTTGAAAGAGACTTTCCTTTGGGCCAGTCCCAATCTCCTAACTAGAACCGCCATCGAGAGTATTATTGTTCTTAATGTCATTTATATTGACAAGTCTTTTATGTAGTTGTGTATTCATAAGATTCACTAACCTAGGTCACTTTGGCAACTACTAAATCAATAAACCTTATGAATACCAAACTAACCAATAATATTCTCTAATACTTTTATTTGAGTAAAGCAATAATATCTCAATACATTACTTGACCAAGTATCAATCTATATTAACACAATAGCTTAAATGTGTAACATACTTAATGATTGATTATTAACAAATATTAGTCGACTACAAGAAATTATTAGTCGACTTGGGTCAAGTCAAGTCGACTACACATTTAGGTCTAGTCGACTAGGGCAAAAGAAATTAGTCGACTATACCCAGATTATAAGTCGACTACACACATTATCAGTCGACTACAAAATTAATTAGTCGACCCCTGAATCCAACAGAAAGTTCTCAATTCTCGGGTCATCGAATTAGTCGACTAATAAATATGATTAGTCGACTATACATTAATTAGTCGACTAGTCATAAATTGAACTAAAAATATAGTCGACTCCTGCAGCAAACAGAGAGTTGCAAACTTTCTGGAAAAGGGATTAGTCGACTACAAACTTTGATTAGTCGACTAATCGTCGACGAGGCAGTTATAAAAGCAGTTTTTGCCTAGACGATTTTTAATCCCAAAATTACAAAAATTAGGGTTTCAATTCCTTTGATTTTGATCTCAAATTAATTGCATAATTAGAGGAATGTGAACATGAAATTAGGGCTATAAGATCCTCTACAAATTCTACAATTAAAAGATCAAAAATCTAAATTTTATGAATTGTAAATCAAAACCCTAACTTTTCATAATCCCTAAATCCAAGTTGTATTGATTCTTAATCATGGCTCTGATACCAAATGTTGGAAAAAAATAGAAATTATATGCGGAATAAAGACCATGGATCAATGAATCACATACAACTCAAGATAATCAAATGCATAAAATGAGCAATAATAAATGCACTATACCTGAAGCCATTGAAAATTGAATGAGGACGAGAATTCTTGTGATTGATGGAAGAAGACAAATCCTTGATCTTTCCTTTGATTTGAACCTGCAACCCTAGAGCAATTTGATCCTCTTCTCTCTGTCTCCCTCTTTACCACAAAACTCTCTCTTTCTCTTAGCGATGGTTATTCCTCAAAACAAGGAAGGAGTCTGTTATGTCATTCACGGGAGGAGAGAAGTGGGTCTTTTAATTGCTAAATAATCACCCATGATAATACCACCCATCATAGTTCTTTTATACCCCAGGTGACTATTAAAACTATACACAATTGTCACTTTAATATGGGCATAACAACATATCAGCTAATCTTTTATTAGGAATCCAATATTAATTAAGGTTGAGTGGGCCACCATGATGTGAGATTAACAGTTGAGGGTCTCTTTTTACCGCCTAAATTTTTGGTGTCTCTGTGGCTAATATGAAGCCACGTCATGCTGGCTGAGAAAGTCTCTCAGCTGGCGGCTGAGATACAGTAACCCTATATATATATATATATATATATATATATATATATATATATATATATATATATATATATATATATATATATATATATAGGGGTTACTGTACCTCAGCCGGCAGGCTGAGAGAGTTTCTCAGCCGGCGGGACGTGGCTGAATATATGCCACACATCGGCCGCAGTGTGTTGGCGCCAAAAAAATAAAAAAATCCCGCCTAAACAATCGTGAAACAAATTGACAAAAATCCCCCTTTTTAATTCTAAAGTGGAATAAAGTCATGAACAAACAAATTTCAGTTGAATATATCTACAGTTATAAAATTCGTAATTTTAATACATCGAAAAATATAATTAAAAAAATTGGATCAATATAATGTAAAATAAGCAGAAGCATTGAAAATTTAAAAAACATGCCATGGTCGCAGACTTAATACAATATAACAACAGCGACACAGTCGCAGTCACTAGTCGCACTCATAGTATAACAAAACGTTTTTATGTGACCTAATAAAATATAATTTCAATTTTATATGACAACTGCGACACAGTCGCAATCACTAGTCGCAGTCATTGTATAACAAAACTTCTTTATATAACGTCTGCGACCCTAGTCGCATTCTATCGTACAACAATGCGACCTCCTTCAGTACTGCGACCAAAGTCGCAATCTTCTTTCCCATGCCTTATGTAAAAGATTTTTAATATGCGACTAGGGTGGATTAGCCATGCGACTCTTAGATCAATTCGCGTATATCAAATCTTATAAAAATTACTATATTAATTATACTGAATTAAATAAAGTAATTAATATTCTTTCTACCGTGATATAACAACAGTCTAGAAAAAAGAGATGCACTAATATTAATCTCGAGAAAGGAAAGATGTGCACCATACGTAATCTAAAGATATAGGCAAACAATTCTATAAAAAGTTAATTTGTACTTCGGATTCTCCCGCAATAAATCTTCAATTAAATATTTAATTTTTTTTACCACTTCTTACCATACTCAACCATCACCTGTAACAATATTATTACTATTCATGTTCTTCCACAATATTGACCTTTATATAATGCTTGTTACTAATATATTATCTCATACCTAAAAACTATATTTTTGCTCTTCCTTTTCAATTTGATTTCAAAAACTTTCAAAAAAAATTCATTCTTGAATCATGTCTTCCCCATCTTCTTCCTCTGAACACTTAGATTTCAACTTCAATCGTTCCCCCACCGGTCCTTTGTCTTCAGGATATTCTAGTGAATCTGATACCAGTCTGGACTTCACTCCTTTTGACTATCTCACTACATCAAATAATGTATTAACTGATCCTCCTATTCATGATGATAATGAAGTTTTCATGTGGGTTAGTGAAGAAGACATTATTCCTCTGCCACTTGACGGAGACATGCTTGATGAAAGCATGTCCTCTGATGCTGTAGGCTCGCTTCCTAGCAACGGGTCAGACGAAGAGCTTGATAGAGACGATCCATTCTGGGAGTTCATCGGTGAAACAAAAAAAACCTCAAAAATAGGAAGATGATGAGGAAATAAGTGATGAAGAGGAAGAGCAGAAGAATGAAGACGATGCATCTGCTTATAATGGTGATAATAACGAGGATTAGGATTTCCTGATCTTCTGATATTCAATTATATTTTGTCTTCTTTTAAAAGCTTTTAATTCTATTTTTTTGTAAGGTCTCTTTCTCACTATATTAACTTATAAGCTCTTTAATTACATATCCAAACTGCGACTGCTGCTCTTAAACACTGCGACCATAGTCGCAGTCCTACTACGGATGCAATAATTAAAAATAATTCATACGTTATAGGCGGCTGAGACAAAAGATACGGTGAACTGCGACTATAGAAACAGTCCTTATTCAGACAACAGTCAAAAATAAAGAACAAAAGAATATAAAATAATACGTAAACTGTGATTATACTATCGCTCTCGTTAAATACTGCGACCATAGTCGCGGTACTGCGATCATAGTCGCAGTCCATGGTCGCATAATATATGTAAAAACCAATTTAATTGTTCATAGGAGGATCAGACAACATTCACAAAATAAAGAACAAAAAAATATAAAATAATACGTAAACTGTGATTATACTATCACTCTCGTTAAGTACTGCGATCATAGTCGCGGTACTGCAATCATAGTCGCAGTCCATGGTCGCATAATATATGTAAACACCAATTTAATTGTTCATAGGAGGATCGGACAAACATTCAGAAATTATACGAAGGACAGTATTTGATGACTAACGGTTGACAATTTATGGTCGCAGTTACTTAATCATTTATCAGTTCCCAATGCGACTATGGTCGCAATAATGTACTGTTTTGGAGTTCAAAGTAATTTAAAGTTATAGTGTATTAACTTTTAAACTGTTTTGGATAACTGAACAGTCACCTAGGAAGTATACAATTTTTGGGAAAAGGTAGAAAATAAGTTTGGGAGATATTCACGTGGTTTGAGAGCTTAAACCCTTTGGAATTCCGGGATTAAAAATATATAAAGGGTCATCAGCAAAGGATTACAAACATACTAAATTATTTTTGCTCAAACTCGTTACTCTCACTGTTCAGAAAATAGATTCAAAAATGTCTTCTCCACCGTCTTCACCGAAAGAAGCCAACATCTAATGATGATTGGATGTATAGTTCTGAAGATATGCCTCGCTACGGGTCAGAGGATGAGCTTGATACAGACGACCCGTTCTGAGAGTTCATTGATGAACCAAAATACAAACATGAAGTGGAAGAAAGCGAAGAGGAGATTGTCGCTGAAGAGAAGGAAGGGACGGAAAGCGATACGGAAGACGAAAGCAGTCATATTCTTGACGACGAATCTGATTACGATGGTGATGACGAGAATTAGAAGTTTAAAAATTGTATTTTGTTTTTTTTAAATATATATGAATCTGTTTTCTAAGGTCAATTTTAAAATGAAGGATATATATGACTTTTTTTTAAAATTAAAGCAGTCATACTTTTTTTTAAATATATATGACTTTGATCGCAGTTGTTGGCCGAGTCTTAATAAAATACACTGCGACCTTGGTCGCAGTTGCTGGTCTTTAGTATTAATCAACAACAACACTGCGACCTTGGTCGCTATGCGTGTCAATATAAAGGAAACACTTACCTAACGTACTGCGACCTAAGTCGCAGTCATTGTACTGCGACCCTAGATTGCAGATGCTGGCCCTCTTTATCAATAACAACATATGCGTGTTAATATAAAGGAAACACCTACCTAACGTACTGCGACCTAAGTCGCTGTCATTGTACTGCGACCCTAGATTGCAGATGCTGGCCCTCTTTATCAATAACAACATTGCGACCTTGGTCGCAATTAACCATGTACACTGCGACCAAAGTCTCTGTCTACATTATATACACAAAAAAAATAAACTATATAGGAGAACCTAGATCTGACAAAGAGAGGTAAGGAAATAGGGGGAAAAATAATTTATAATCAATAACCTAAATCATATAAAGAGCGGCAAAAAGAAAGGGGAAAAAAATAATAATAAACAAGTCTGACAACGTGCGCTCCAAAAATTGCCTTTTGGGCAAAAAAATAATAAACAATAAGGAAAGTTAAAGAAAAAGTAGCTTTTCATAAGGGGTATTTGGTAATTTAACTTCTTCCTATAAGCGGGCCGCAAGTTAGTGAGGTGACAAATTGAGCCACGTCACCGCAGGCTGAGAGAGTACTCTCAGCCGCGGGCTGATATACATTTTTCTCATATATATATATATATATATATATATATATATATATATATATATATATATAGAGAGAGAGAGAGAGAGAGAGAGAGAGAGACTTGTATCCTTTCAAAAGGATTTGATCCCGGATCCTTCTCACTCAAATTTAACCCTCCAACATTCGAATACAAGATCTACTCCGTTGAAGTTGATCTATACTATTTCAAGTATCTATAAACCAAAAATCAAGTGTTTTAAATACTTTTTGCCCATCCATCAAGCGATGCAAAATGGACGGCCGAAAGTAGTGAGTTGGTTAGATCTATGTCTTTAGACATACAAATTCTCGATCCGCCATTTCATTATGATCTAAACATTTAAAAACCCTTATAAACTAATTTTTGTTAGATTTCAAATGTTCTACACCGTTAAACTAACCAACTCACTATTTAGGCCGTCCGTTTTTCCCCTACTTGATGGATGGGCAAAAAGTATTTAAAACACTTGATTTTTGGTTTATAGATACTTGAAATAGTATAGATCAACTTCAACGGAGTGGATCTTGTATTCGAATGTTGGAGGGTTGAATTTGAGTGGGAAGGATCCGGGATCAAATCCTTTTGAAAGGATACAAGTATGTGTGTGTATATATATATATATATATATATATATATATATATATATATATATATATATATATATATATATATATATAGGGCTTACTGTACCTCAGCCTGCAGGCTGAGAGAGTTTCTCAGCCTGCGGGACGTGGCTGAATATATGCCACACATCGGTCGCAGAGTGTGGGCGCCAAAAAAATAAAAAATCCCGCCTAAACAATCGTGAAAACAAATTGACAAAAATACCCCTTTTATATGACGACTGCGACTTCTAGCATTGAAAAGTAAAAAAATATTCCATGGTCGCATACTTAATACAGAATAAAGAATACCGGAGGAAACATGCTATCGTATAGCAATGCGACCTCCTTCAGTACTGCGACCAAAGTCGCAAACTTCTTTCTCATTACGATGGTGATGACGAGGATTAGAAGTTTAAAAAATTGTATTTTGTTTTTTTAAATATATATAAATCTGTTTTCTAAAGTTAATTGTGTGAATTACATTTTTTACTACTATGTCTTGGTTGAAATGCTGTACAATTGTTACAAACCTTCATTTTAAATATTTTACGCTAAACGAATATACTGCGACCATGGACGCAGTTAATAATTATATTACTTCACCCTTATAAATTTTTAAAATGAAAGGTTGCGACATTGGTTGCAGTTGCTGGACGCAGACTTAATAAATACACTGCGACCTTGGTCGCAGTTGCTGGACTTTAGTCTTAACCAACAACAACACTGCTACCTTGGTCGCAGTTTCTGACCGTAGTCTTAATAAAATAAACGACCGTAGTCTTAATAAAATAAACTGCGACCTTGATCGCAGTTGTTGGTGTTTAGTCTTAATAAAATACACAGCGACCTTGGTCGCAGTTGCTGGTCTTTACTCTTAATCAACAACATCACTGCGACCTTGGTCACAGTTGGTGGTCTTTATAAATAATCAACAACAACACTGCGACAATGGTCGCAGTTGATGGCCGCAGTCTTAAAAAAATAATCTGCAATCTTGGTCGCTATTGCTGGTCTTTAGTCTTAATCAACAACAACACTGCGACGAGGTGACACGTCACCGCAGCAGTTACTTAGTCGCAGTCTTTGGTCGCAGTGTCGACCCTGGTCGCAGTAGTTACTGTTTGCAATGTATCTTATGCGACCTTGGTCGCAGTGTCATCTATGGTCATAGTTGTTTTGTTTGCAATGCGTGGCTGCGACCAAGTTCGTAGTTTATTAAAAAAAACAAATATGCTTTTTATTTATGTCCAGGCATTTATCTCCAGGCATGTGAAAATGATACAAAACGATCTCTTATACAATAAGATTGAGTGTTACAATATAGCAGTACAAAGAAGACTAAACATCAAAAAGATCCCTTGTTGACTAAGAGCAGTGGTGTTATTGAGGTCTTTTTATTTATGTCCAGACATTTATCTCCAGGCATGTGAAAATGATGCAAAACGCTCTCTTATACAATAAGATTGAGTGTTACAATATAGCAGTACAAAGAAGACTAAACATCAAAAGAGCCAAGAAGACTAAACATAAAAAAAGAGCCCTTGTTGACTAAGAGCAATCTTCTTCTTGAGGTCTGGTGGCAGCAGAATCCTCCGATTCCAACTGACCCTCCAAAGTGCCGAGATACGATCTTTCGTTGATGAACATCTCTTCACCAGAAGGTTATCCAGTGAGCATGGAGTTTCCTCGATGTCACTTCTGGGGTAAGAGAGGAGGTTGTGAGACCTCACAAGGTATGCTACCCAGCACTATATCCACCACATCCCCCGCCGCCATACCCACTCTGACCATCCGTTATCAGCAAGCTTGACTGGTGCATCAAGTCAGAGCAGATCTCGGTGAGGCTTAAGTCCTCGTCAGGGATCATGACTTATTCTTTTGCGCACGACGAGGATCATGACTTATTCTCTTGCGGACGATGAGGTCTATGACTCCTTCCCTTGTGGACGAACATCGATCAAGTTCGTTCATAGGGTCATCTTCATCCATGGAGGCAGGCCCCTGTTAGAGACTCTGAAGAAGGCGGAAATTCTCAGAGCAATTGCTCTCGAATGATGACAGTCTAATTATGGGCTGTTAAAGGGAGAGGGTGAGACCTATTTATAGGCAGCCCATAATAACCATAATTAATGGTTCATTAATCAGAATCGTCGGTATTAATGGTCTCCAACCGCCAGCGCCGGTTTGGCATTAAAAGACATTAACGCCTAAACCCAATGAAGAGCCGACGCGTGGACAACCGCTTCGGGAAACAACGAATGGTGCGGGTTCGTCAACGTAAACTTGACGTTAAAAGATCTCATAAAATCTTTATGACAGGTCGCGTCTCACGGAGTGACTCCAAGTCGCATCAGACAACAGATAACTTTTCATTTTTCATTTAGATTCAAAAAATGACTTAATCCAAAACAACACTTAATAAAACAACACTTACTTAACGTACTGCGACCAAAGTCGCAGTCCATGTAATGCAACCCTAGATTGCAGTTGCTGGCCATCTTTATCAATAACAACACTGCGACCTTGGTCGCATTTAACCATGTACACTGCGACCAAAGACTTTGACTAAGGTCGCAGTTTAAATGTACAATGCGACCAAAGACTCTGACTACATTATATACAAAAAAATTAATTACTTAACGTACTGCGACCAAAGTTGCAGTCCATGTAATGCAACCCTAGATTGTAGTTGCTGGCCATCTTTATCAATAACAACACTGCGACCTTGGTCGCATTTAACCATGTACACTGCGACCAAAGACTTTGACTAAGGTCGCAGTTTAAATGTACAATGCGACCAAAGACTCTGACTACATTATATACAAAAAAATTAAACTATAAAGTAGAATTTTATCGCAGGCTGAAAAAATTTTGATCTGAAAAGATTTTATATTTTCAAAAAAAATTTTATCGCAGGCTGAAAAGGAGAAACTAGGTCTTTCAAAAAAGAGGTAAAGAAATAGGGCGAAAAGTAATTTATATCCTATAAAGAGCGGCAAAATAAAAGGGGAAAAATAATAATAAACAATAAGGAAAAGTTATCGAAAGGGGTATTTGGTAATTTAACTTATTCCTAAAAGCGGGCCGCAAGTCAGTGAGGTGACAAATTGAGCCACGTCACCGCAGGCTGAGAGAGTACTCTCAGCCCGCGGGCTGATATACATTTTTCTCATATATATATATATATATATACATATATATATATATAGTGAGTTGATCCCCTAAGAACGGTTCTCACGAATTCATGTGAGAACTTTCACGTGGACCGTCGGATCTGATAGAGATTTAGTTTTATTTGATTTGATCTATCAGATCCGATGACCCACGTGAAAGTTCTTACAGAAATCCGTGAGAACCGATATATATATATATATATATATATATATATATATATATATATATATATATATATATATATATATATATATAGTGAGTTGATCCCCTAAGAACGGTTCTCACGAATTCATGTGAGAACTTTCACGTGGGCCGTCGGATCTGATAGATATCTAGTTTTATTTGATTTGATCTATCAGATCCGACGACCCACGTGAAAGTTCTCATAGAAATCCGTGAGAACCGTTCTTAGAGGATCAGCTCCCTATATATATATATATTTGAGGCTTTGAAGCTTAAATGACGGAATTATTCGTGAAGTTTGATTTAATTACTTGAACACCCTCCGGTGCGTGCGACGAGCTCGAAATAAAGACCTCCTGCCACTAGAAATCTTAAAAAAAAAAAAAGAATTGAAAAAAATATTAGAACCCCGTTCTTATTTAGATTCTGATATATTTATTAACTCTAATATCAACTTACTAAAAGAATTCTAAAAAAAGTGTCATTGCTTATCCTCTTTGTATTGTACAAAATATCTAGATATTTTATTTTTTAGACATCGTATTTTGGGGTATTTCTAGCCCTATGTGTGTAAACTTTAAATTCCATATAAATAAAAGAAAAAAAATATGCATTCTAATTGTTCATGTTGCTTGGCATTTTGTATTGGATTCAAAAGGTTGTCGGATGAAAGTTTCTTGATTTTAAATCTCTTAGTTATGATGTTTATGCTTCTTTAAAACTCTTAAGTTATGATAGTTGCATTCAATTGTCCAAGAGAACTAAGTAACTCTGTTGAAATTTAATAATTTGTGGAGACAAATAAAAGAAAAGGCGGGTCATTTGACTCATTAGTCATTACAACAACAACTAAGCCATTTGTCCCAAGTAACTGGGTAGGCTACATGAACCAAATGACATGGATCAGCTTTCTTCACTCATTCCTATCGAGCAATATGTCTTCACTAAGACCTTTAGCCTCTACTAAGACCTTTAGCCTCTATATCTTGTCGTATTTCCTCCATCCATGTTTTCTTCGGTCTCCCCTGCGCTTTTTTAACTTGCCTTAAATTGATATGTTCTACTCGTCAGACTGGCGCATCTGTAGGTTTACGTCACACATGACCAAACCATCGTAGGCGGTTTTTCTCTTATCTTCTCTTCTATTGAGGCTACACCTATCTTAATAGGAATATATGCCCAGAAGATGAGTGTAGCAGATATGCGCATGCTTCGTTGGATGTGTGATAACACGTGAAGAGATAAGGTGAGAAATGAGGACATTCGTCGCATTTAACTCGTTAGTCATTACTCATATATTACTCATATATTTCGAGAGCAAAAAAGAAAAAAGAGAGCAGAGAATACAAAAATAAAATAAAATTGTGATTGTATCATATAAAGCATACCGAATAAAATTTCGAGCGCAAAATTTCTACTTATTTCTGTTTTGTGCAAAAGCTGTGGTAAAGTTTCCAAATGGAATTGAGAACTTGAAATCAAGGAATTAGAAAATCAATTTATCAAAGAATTAAATTGCGAAGAACAAAAATAATGCAGAACATGCAAGAACCCTCAGTTGCATACACAAGACAACATTGACCATAAACCCTACATCAACTGTAGACACAATGAGATTCCACTGCATCATTGTGACAACAAGCCCATCTGTTCCAAGACAACAGCCAGTAATAAACACAGACAGGTGAAAAAGAATCGTAACAACAGTCCAGTATCGAAATACATGTTTATCTGTAAGAGGAGATAAAACAAACACAGAAGCTCTGAAAGTACAACTTCATGCAAGAAGAATAAACTCTGGAAAATGTATAATCCATACACATATCCAGCACAAGTAAAATGACTGAGGAAAGAATATGTGACAAGCAAAAGATTGCTACATCTCTTAAAATTAGGATCAAGTTATAATTAGTTTCGCCACAAAGGATGAGATATTCACAAGGAGGTTCCTCGCCGAGTAACTTTTCACACGAAAACATATCAGAACAATGTAGGAAGGTACTACTGTTTTCTGTTTGTATCCGGTCCAAAGTTATGACATCAAAGGATGATACATTTGTGGCTTTCTGCGCGTTTGCGGAATTCCTGACTCTCCTCCTGAGCCCTTCGTAATTGTTCCTTGAGCTTATTGATCTCTTCCTCTGATCTCATTCTGGCTTCCTTTGCGCCTTTCTCTGCCTCCATTCGTGCTGCTTGCTCCTCGGCCAATTGTTTCTCAAGTCTCTTGATAGCCTCGTCTAACTTACGCTCAATCTGCAGAGATTTCACAAACATGTAATATCAGAGAGCATTACAGATCACCAGTCATAAGAGAATTTCTGCATATCGCGTAAATCCTATGGACCGTAGGCTTCAATTGCAAATATAAACATACATAGAGAGCTCAAGAAGCATATCCACATAACCAATGAAAACAATTAAATACTTACCGCGCCATCAAAAAGTGTTTTTTTACTAATTAAGGGCCCAAAAAAACAGCTATTAGCATACACACAACGTGGTAGGTGAGAGTTCAGAACAACCCAAAAGAGTGGCAACACTTCAGACGTTATATTTAGAAGCACACTCCTTGTGTCCAAAACTCAAATGGTGGGCCCAGTGAGAGAAGAGAAGAGCAAAATTAACATTAGTCTGATTACACTAAAACATTTCACCGGCACACGTCAAACCACTTCTATTAGCAAGATTTGCGCTATTGCGTTCCCGGGCAGAACTCCTGACATTAGAAAATAACCTATTGCGTGCCATGTTCTTTCTTACTGCAGGGATAAAAATGAATTTTTTTCAGATGAAATTAAC
This sequence comes from Agave tequilana, assembly GCA_038442645.1. NCBI lineage: Eukaryota > Viridiplantae > Streptophyta > Magnoliopsida > Asparagales > Asparagaceae > Agave > Agave tequilana. Next base: position 75,166 of record JAVJIF010010709.1, read on the forward strand.
ATGTAAATCAATAGGCCTACTTCTGACTTTGAACATTCCATATCTGGAAGAAGGAAGCGTTATTGCTATGCCTGGAGGATATTCCAAATGATAAACTTATCATCATCGATTCATGGGAGGGCCATAGGGATATGCTAGTCCTAAACTAATAAGTACTACTAATTGCAGTATATTAACCCAGGACTAGTAACTCCTAAAGTAGAGGCAGAATAGGTTGTACTAGAATAAAATAGTCATGGCGTAGAAGTAGATGTTTTATAAATTTTAAAGGTGAGCCTGCTCCACCATGAAAATTTACCATCGCACAAAAGTAGATGTTGCCTTCTATAGCAGAAGAACATGAAAAAGAGCATCCTGCGTACGAGTGATCTCTTCAGAGAGTTGCTACATAGAATAAACATATTATACTGCAGAGCATAAACAATAGAAATACATAATTACATACATATTAGTATCTAGCTAAGCAGGGAGTTGTTGCATAGAAATTATTAAATACAGAGGGCACTGGAACTGAACCAGTAAATCTTTCACAGGGATTGAGCAGAACAATACAAATAGATAGAAAAATGTGACACAAGCAATGAAGATAAGGGTGTACCGTCTCAATTATATGTCTCATCTGATCCTCATGGGATTTGTGTAATTGTTCCTTCAACTGGGATATCTGTTGATCCGAATATCCTTCCATAGCTTCAATCTCTCTCTTTTTATTCTCCAGCCTCAAAGCTCCTTCCTGGCAAAGGAAATAATTTTTTCGAAAATTGGCGAACGAATATGTTAGTGCTGTAAAATCAATAATACCAATTTCTGACATTTAAAGAGGAAACTTGGGAGTAGAGTGAATGTATACCTTAAGTTCATTAAAAATATCATCTGAAAATGGTTTTCCACCATTACCCGTTACGACCAAATCCACAAGAGAAAACAGTTCATTCACCTGTTTTGCTCGCTTGGTCCTGTCCCAGGTAATGTTATCAAAGACCATCACTCTGTTTTTACACAACTGGAGAATATTCTGCAATAGAAAATTGTGCAGAAAAGCTTTTAGTAGCATTAATGAGCAATGCATCACTAAACATAAAGGAAGACTTGGACCAAAACAAGTTGAGGCTGTTAAAGTTACAAACAATAATCATTGCCATGCTGTCGTGAATGGTCAAATGCACACATACCTTACTTTTATGACCCTCCTAATACACGACCTTGACCAAATGCGAACTCCAGACCAACACACTGGCACCCCTATATTTAGGTACATAAATGAATGCATGCCTTACTTTTATAACCATAAATGGAAACAAAATCTTTTTCAAAACGTCAAAATAGTCCAGATGATAGGCAGAAAGATGGACCGGGAATTCCTCAAAAGCATGAAAATAAGGAGCGGAATGCACAATATGCCACAAGCCTTAAAAAGAAAATACACAAACTACAGGCCATTATAACTGATCATGATTTTGGCATGAAAAATATATAATCAGTAATACCCAAGATATCAAGTAAACAAACTTAAAAAAAGAAAAAAAGAAAACATAAATGCGAACCTTTAAGGGCTCGGGGCATCCATGACTAATAAATTCCTTCAAAGTCTTTCCTCTAGCTTCAAGAAAATCTCCACCGGTAAAAATTATGATCATGTAGTCAACAATTCTGTCACCAAAAAATGATTTCATACTCTGAATGGCAGCCTCTTCTTCTTTTGTAAATCGAGATGTAACAGAAAAAACCATAAGCACAGCATGAATCCCTTCCTTGGCCAAATTTATACAGTTGACAATCTCTTTACCCGTGAACTCAGACCCAGAGGACAGATCAAACAGTCCTAAAAAAATTAGATATGTTTATAAGTTTAACGAAGCATTGGGCAAGAACGTAATTCTCAACAAGGACTATAATTCTAACTAGATAAAATGACAAAAACTATGAAATGATCCACTCAGTAGAAAAATATGGTAAATGAAATCATCATCTTATAGCAGTCATGAACTGAACCACAGGAAATAGATACAACCAACCATGGCTGTCTCTGAGTAAACATTGCAACTTCTAAAAGAAAAAATATGAAGTTCTTATGACCACTAAGACAACATTTTCAGCAACAAGGTGATTCAATAAGAAAAACTTATTGTAAATAGAGCTTGCCACAACTCTTCCCTGGTCCACGGAGTGCAGAAAATCCAACCAAAGTGCAACTAAAAATGTTCAACTAGAACATTTCTGCGACACAAGATATTGCATAAACCATACACCTTAGTGTGGGAGAAACAACCTGAAAGCCATGTGCCTACTCTTTCTAACCTTAGTCGATGCTTGTAAGTTCGAGCTACCACACTAAAACTTTTCTATCAAATCTTAAAGTCTCACTCAACCATCATATGTTCAACAAAAGAAAGAACAAAAAGAAAATAAAAGAACACATACAGCAAAATCCTTAGTCACAGTGTTCATCTATCCCAAAAAAAAGTCACAATGTCCGGATTTGAACATTAACTAGAAATTGGAAATAAGTCAAAGTACCTACCACAAGTTCAAATATGACATCACAACACTCTTCTCTTAGATGCAAGAGCAGCATAAAAGTAATTAATACTTAACACCGATTTGTGAAGAACATTCAAGAACTAATTAATACTTGATTAAAAGAAAGCTTAATTGCAAGGTGAGTGTGTTTTTTAAGGGTTGCATTATATGTCCAACTGCTAGTCAAAGGAAGAAATAAAATCTACCATTATAGGAAAAACAATTTTACTTGTTCGTGGTATGCTAATCATAGTGTGGATGAATACTAGTCACAACCATGAATAAAGCCAGTCATCACGCCTATATGAAAGATAATGCAAAATTGAGTGGTGATTCGAGTGGTGATTCCTCCAAAGTCTAAACCATCAAGCCAAGGTCAATAAAGCTAATGAATGAACCATAAGAAATGCACTTATTGTCTAAAGCTTGCATATAGAACAACATGGAGATTGGTTGCACTAATTAGGATGCGGATGGAATAATTTCTCAAAATGATTAAAAACTAAAAAAAGAGCATACAAAACACTTAATATAATAGACGGCGCACAAAACAAACAACTCTAACTTACACTAGTAACTGATTTTCATACAGATGACAATCAATAATTCCAAACTAAAAAGAGAAAAAAAGTTCTGAGCTATAAAAGAAAACCAACATACCAGGAGTATCAATAACATTAACTGTACGTCCATCTCTTAAAATGGTACTTTGCAGTTCACAAGTACTCGTTACACCTGCCAGACTGAAATCTGATACAAAGGCCTTCCTACCAAGAATACTGTTTCCAGTCGCACTTTTGCCATTGCCAGCTTTCCCAAGAAGAACAATAGTACTAACACCTTTTCCTGAAGGAGTCAACTCCCAATCATCTAGCATGCCCCCACTCATCATGGAGTGAAAATCAAAATTCTGAAAGGGGCCCCAAAAAAAAATTCAATACCACTTACTAGATGTTTCATGGTTCAGTAATAGCTATAATTATTCCATTAAATGCCCATGGCAAAAATTGACAAAAAAAACCCAATCATAAAGTTCAAAAAAAAAACATAGATCCACATATATACAAGCTTTCCAATCTGCAGGTCATCCTGCACGGAGTGTGGAAGACTTAACAGCACAATACAACAAACGAAAATAAAGGCAAAACTGGATCAAGACACAGGGAAGTCGGATTATGTTTCATTAGAATGAGTAACAAGAAGAATATGAACGTCTTACCATCTTAAATATTGACCAAAGCAAATTCATCATGTTACAATGATAGGTTATTGTTGGTTGTAACGAATTAATGAACTCAAGTTTGTTTCAACTCTAGTAGTACATCCAATATAGGAAAAACGTATCAAACAAGTAGTAATTATTCTTCCAAAGCCCCGTGAAAGATAAAATCCAGAATTCGCAGATTAAACGACATGAGTACCAGAATATAACACCCTTCTGCTCATAAAATTTTATGGGAAACCTACATAAATGTCAAACTGAGAAGTCTACACCTCCAATCGCGAAGGATTATTTTGTTTCTAGCAACAAATTTTACCAAAAAAGAGATTTTTTTTTTTTCATGATAAGATATTATAGTAGACATTACTGCACAAAATTTTCGACACGCAACGAAATACTAACAGTACCAATATCATCATCAGACCTAAAGAGGCAACTTTTTGAAACTACGTTACGATCAAAACTTACAATTAGAATATTAATTCATCAAAGCTCTTTTTTTTTAAGGGAAAAAAAGAGCTTTGATGAATTAGTATTCTGATTGCATAAAAGCTCTTATAAACGATCGGACAAAAGATTCGTTTTTCGTCGATTTCAAGCCTCAAGGGGGAAAAAAATATTTTCTATAGGATTGAGATTTGAGATTACTTACTTGCGAAGAAGAAGAGTCGGTAACGAACTATCCAGTAAAAGAGAGGAGAGAGGGGAAAGCAACGAATGCTGGAATCTATAAACAGAGCGAGAATTTAGAGTCGAGTAATGTTCTCTTTGCTCCTTTCATATCTGTATCGAAATGCATACACACCCTTAAACACACGCATCTATGCGAGGGGCCCGTTCCACAAAGGTGATTGGGGAATCGATGGGTGTTTAGCAAAGAGGAACAGAAACTAGCCGCATTCTTGTGATTTTGTCTTACTGAGATGTCCTGCATAACAAACCAAACTGCAGTGGTACAGCAGAAACTAAAATAATATTCGAAAATAGTATTTACTTTTGGATAATTTACAGAATCCCCCTCTGCGATTGTGCTCTCGAAGAAGTTTTCTTTTATGACCTGTTTGGTTAAGGGTGGAAGTGAGGAAGTAAGGAAGTGATAATAATTCTCTTTGAAACTTGGGAATTGGTTAGTAAGTTTTTCAGTGTTTGGATGTTGTTGGGAAGTGTGGTTTGAAAAATGTTATATCTTTTCCAGTATTTGGATGGTAATGGAAAGTGAAAGTGGAAAAGTTGACCACAAAGTTAACCGCAAAATATTATCAAAATAAAAATTAATTAAGAAAAATAAAAATGGACTATAATTAGAATACAAGTGAGATTTACATGATCAAAAAATTAACTGTTTTGTGTTAAAACTTATTAAAATGAGATTTACATGACCACAAAATTAACTGTAGCACTATGGAAGTGAGGAAATTGTTGTGAAAAAGAGAAAAGAGAAAAGGAAAAGGGATTTTCTTATTTTCTTTTTCCGATGTTTGGATAGATAGGGAAGTGAGTAATTATACTTCCCCATTTCCTTACTTCCGCTCACTTCCTTGCAACCAAACACCCCCTATAAGAAGAAGAAAGCGGGGATAGGCGTTACTCTTTTTCTGGGTGAAGACAGACGAACATACAAAAGGCCAGTTTGGTTATCGTAATTGGCCGTAATTAGTAAGTTGTAATTAGTAAACTCTTTTATGGTTGTAAATGAGTTATATGCATGCAGTTTTACGGTGTTTGGTTGGTAATATAAAGTTGTAAGTGGGAAAGTGTATTGCGTTTTACGGTGTTTGATTGTCGTAATGTGTAAGTCGTTAGTAAAAAGTTAATTACAAAATTAACTATTTGGTGATTTAAAATTTTTAAATATTGTAAATAAATACTAAAAATATTAAATATTAAAAAATTAAAATGAATATAAAAAAATAATACAAATTTGTATGACCATAAAATTAATTGTAAGTGGATTGTAAATAGTGGTAATTGAGTTGTAAGTGAGTGGTAGTTGGGTTACATAGTCTTTTACGAATTAAGGTCCAAACAAACACCTTAGTTGTAATTGAGATGTAAGTCATTTACAAATTACAGGCTTTTACGCGAAACAAACAGCCCCAAAATTTCTATTGAGTCACAGAAGAAAACCTTCCTTCAGTCAATTTTGAATACTTCTATTAATTTATGCACATGTGGTTTATTCCAAATATAAGCTCCAAGATTAAACTAAAATCTTGATCATATAACATGATTCACCTAAAAGCTTCTGCCTCTCCCATAATTTACATTATTATAAACCTTTAAAGATTTCAGTGATAATAGTTTTACATGCTCGCATACTCAAAATCTAAAGCCCACATCACCTCGATATTCAGTGAACTAATTTGCATTACCATGAAAGTATTTTCCCTCGAGAATGAAGCACACCACACCTTCTATAAAACAAATCACATTTCCACAAACTGAGGGAATGTGATGCAGAGCTTTACTACTATTTGCTTTGACATGAGAGATGCATTGTCATCCAAAAACCATGCAACTGAAGCAGAATGAACTTGTAGAAACAGAATACATTCCTGACAGAAACAAATAATCCTTAACTTCGACAATCTACAGAAAATGGTCGATTTATTCAATATACAACGCCATAAAGACTTTCTCACTACTACTCAAACTCGAAGCTTCTTCCCAGGCTTCACATCATCATCGTCATCGTCATAGTGCCTGCCGCCGCCGCCACCATCACCACCATCATCATGGCCGTCGCCTCCCCCCTTTCCGCCTTCTTCTTGGCGAGGATCTTGTTGATCTTGTGCAGCTCGTTAGTAAGCTTCTGGTCCTTGTTCTGCTTCCTAGTCTTGCGCCCGTCTTGCATCTTAACCCCAAACTGGAATGCGGCCTTCGGCATTGCCTCTTTTTGCTCGTTGTATGTGGCCCACTCCTCTTCCGTCTCAAAGTCCCACCGGTGAAGACGACCCTTGGCCTGTTGCAAAGAGTCAGTTTATGTCAGTAGGGGAAAAAACTGTGAACCGACAAAGTGATTTACGAACTAGAATCCTAGTAACTTTTGCGGATGAAACTAAAAAAAACTTTTCCACCTTCGGAAAAACAGAAGTAAACTAGTGGTTCGGCAGTAGCCTTGGTGCAAGTGGGACTTGAAACCTAGACTTCTCACCACTACAAAGAGGCTTTACCACTTCACTACTATGCTAACAGTGGCATTTGCAGCGGTTAGAGATAATGATCAGGCAATGACACTATTGGGTTATTTGGCATAATGAAACAAAGAACTGAACTCTAGAAGGTGGAATAGTTGAGAAAATGCGACTAAGGCATATAACTTAAAAGTAACCAGGACCCTAAAGATCATTATCTACTTGAAACCAAGGAAAAAAAAAAGAGAGGCACAAACCAACAACATGCATCTTTTGCTTCTGGGTAAGGCTTGAGCGATAACGCAGATAAAATATTCTGAGTTACGAACTAAATTGGATAAACAAATGAAGAAAAACAATAACAAAGAAACAAAACCTGGAAGATAGAATATGAAAATTATTACCCGTCCACCCATATCCATTTTTGACAAGTCATCTTCATCATCGCTGTCTACGACCTCACGATTATACTCCTGGTAACCAGGATAGCATTCGGAGTAGCTTTCAGATATAAAATTTGGGTCTTTCTCCCGAGCATCCTTTTCCCGCAGTTGTTGAAGCCTCTGATCGTCCCGCTTGAAAACAGACCCTAAACCCCGATCTTTATCTTCCTGAGTCATAAAACGAGGGTCTTGTGGCATGATTGTCCCGGCCACAGCATCATATTCTTGGACGTTTTGTTGCAAATAATGTTCAGGATAAGTCAATTGCTCGGGATACTGATAATCCTGCCACTCTCCTTGGTAGCCAGTAGCCACCATTTGACCATGTATTTCATACCCATTCTGCATACGTAAAGATCTCATGTCATATACACTAGTTGAATTTCATAACCATAATAACAAATAGTAATAAACCATTATATGGTTCAGCAACTTATAAATTATATGAAAGAATCAACAGAACTTGATGATTATGAATTTTGGGATCAAATCCTCCTAGGTTTATAATGAAGGGAAGGGCATGCTTCTTGATAAATCAAACTCGTAGTTTTCCCCTTCTACAGTTGTAGCTATAAAATTTGACAGTCAGAACTGCATTGCTAACTCAAAGAATAAGCTTATAATATTGTTAGGAATAACTCACCGATTGCTCCCAAGTCTGAGCTGGCTCAGAAGGCGGGATGGGACCATAAACAGGTTCATTGAAATAAGACTGCCTCTCTTTCTGCGGTGACTCTTCCATGTCCTCCACAACAGGAGGGCTCTCACTCATGTCCTTACTAGGAATAGCATAGTCGACACCCTCCCCTATAAATATGTCCTCCTCTTCATATCTAGCAGCGGGAGGAGGAGGAGGAGGTTGTTTTTCCTTTGACTCGACATTGTTCTTGCGAAGAGGTGGCGGCGGAAGAATCTCTCTTTCTGAATGACGCTTTGAGGTGGTCCCATTGGGTTGAACATGCTTCTCATCCTCATCATAATCATAATTGACGGTAGATATTTTTCCTGCACCAGAAAAATCAACTCCAGATTGAGAATATCACAAATGCATACAGAAATTAAGGAAAAGTTCCTAGTCAACACTGGGATATTTAATTAGTCCATCAATGAATAAATATTAAAGTTTAGGTAATAATGTAGGCAGTTATCTTAATTTTACTTAATTTTACAAGTGCCAGAGGAGAATTAAATGTGACCTCACGTAGCAATTTCCTAGCAATCTAATTCTTGAATAGGAGCTACTTAAACCCTAACAAGATTATGAAATTACAAGGATTACACTTTTGTCCTCGTGTTCTCAGTAGGTTAGTTGGATGACAACTATGAGAAGTGGATTCAACCCCCTTTATGAGCAGGTGAAGCGGATGTTTGCACACAAGAAACCTATGAGAAGAAAAATAATTATCAAACAACCCATGAATGGAACTACAGCGGACCGGCAAAATTTGTGAAGGATACATCTCCGGTCAAATGACGGGTATCCTAACTCCTATTCTTGCAGTCCCAGTGATACTCCTTCGGTGTTCATAAATTCTACCTCCTTGCGTTAAACAGGTTCATTCACCATTGTTGCAGCAACCTCAGTTCCACATTAACCAGGATGAAGAAAGAAAATAAAATAATCTCGAAGGCCCCAATAGAACAGGAGGCCTCAGCTACTGTTTTTGAAAGGTAATCTATCATTCAGTTTCATTTACTACATAAATATGCATTAATTTGTCTTGGCACTCCACTGATCTTTCTACGATGCCCATATTGGTCTTCCTTGGCCTGACCATGTGGATCAGCTCATTATAACATAAAACATATATCTCAAGCAGAGAACCAATTTAGAAACAGTTGAACATTGCTCCAACACCAACATAGCCTCCTAACACTTGGCTCTTTTTCGACAAGGAATATTTCTGCAATTGTACTAAAAAATGACTCCAAACTTCTGAAAAGAACAATGTGTTTCATTTATTTTCCCTCCAATTGTTAAATCCACACCAACAATAATTCACAAGCTCCCCACCAACACTTCAGTCCTTCCCAAGCCAGCACAATTTTTGCATTTGAGCTATGAAAAAAGTCAGGAAAGTCAAAAGGATAGAAATCTGTGATTTTGTTATCCAATTGTTAGACAACAAATACATCTAGTTCATAAGCAATCTTCCGTATCCAATTCTCAATGCCAGCAAACCAACACATCCACCCACAAAAAAAGATAGAACGAGGAAAAGAAACCCACATACATACAGACAAACATAAGAAGCTTCTTCCAACCACCCAAGCTAAAAGAATAAGAGGTCCTAAATTATGTAGTTATTCAAATGTATCCTATGAACACTTAGTTGTCCACTTTGTGGGGTCATATATAACCATCTGAACCAAACTGAGTGAGTTGAGTGGGTAATGAATTGGGTTTGTTGTTGGCATCTTTGAATCCGGTTTATAACCATTATTGGCTTTAAATACATAAATAAACATTTGAAAATTTGACTAATACCAACACCTGATGGCCGGTATCCGATCAGGCTTGGAGCATGTTGTCAACACACCCACAAAATCAGACCCGCACAAAAAACTTCAGCATCAGCTGATACCAGCCGATAATGCTTACCAATCCGAAACAAACTGACACTGACAGGTACTGGCTGATAGAAGAGTAGCTCTGGCAACTTAAGTAATCAAAATCAAATCTAATGACATTTTCTAAGGGAATAAAATTTTAAAAAATGAACTAAAAATTTTCTCTTGAAGAGTGAAATTTCCCCATGACACAATTCAAAAAAAAAAAAACACAGCTGACATCTTCAAAGTCCGACAACTGGAGAAAATCATTTAGCATTTCTAGATATATCATATATGGAAGAATCCGATCAAGCAAAAAAAAGAATCGACAAATACAGCAAATGGGTTGGCTGGTTGAGAAATCTATGTAAATTAGAGTAGACTGCAGGTTTAAAATTAGATTGAAATCCTAATCCACCCGGTTGCTTATAACTGAGTGGTGTCATGGTCACATAACATTGCCCCATGGCACCAGGGTGGGACATGTCTAATGTTTTATTACTGGCTGATGTTCCAAACTCTAGACATCCAATGAAAAATAAAATTTTTACATTGGCTCCTAGCCATTATAAAATCCTTCTTTCTCCAGACTTAAGACTAACAGAATACACTACCGAACGTCGCAGAGTTTCAACTTAGGAACGCATAAATTTAAGATGTTCTATAAAAAATATGGAGCCAATTTTCCTATTTCCCTCCAAAAATATAACAGAAAATCAACCCATATCCACATTGTTCCAATGTTATAAATACCATGCACGACCATATGGATCCATCTCATCTAGAAGTGCATACCAACCTATTTTGATCCTCGTAAGGAAATATTTGATGCCAGTTCCTCTTACTTCTATAAAATAAGAAAACAAACAATTTTCAAAACTATATTAAATGCTAACAATATCAACTTAACTACCTTTTATAGTTCTTTTACCAAATAGACTAGAACTGCATAAGGCCACTAATCTTTTGATATACAATTATCATTTTAAATAGATTATACTCATATTCTGTAATAGAAGTATAAATATTTAATATTATTTAAAATTAAATATTTTGGCCTCAACCCTTGGAGTAAATCCTGGCTCTGTGCTGACTCCATCCAACTGTTTATGGTCTTTCCTCTTTGAAGACTGTTAGCACAATGGAATTTATCCTCAGCATAATAGCAAACTTAAGGCTCCAGCTACTATATTGGAACTTCCCATCATGTAATTGGCATTAACTATTTAAAATGTGGCTACAAACCTTTCGAATCTTTATCCTTTTTCTTTTTCTTCAGAACCTTTCCTGAAGATCCAAGCCGAAGGTATGACATAATTTTAGCAATCCGCTCAAGAACCGAACCATCCACACCAACCGTCACCATTTCCTGCAAATCCAAGAATAAACTTATAAACACTTACAACCAATAAAACAATGAGCAAATCATAGTAAGCATTGAAAATTATGGACCTCTGGGACTGGGCAATCGGCTTTGCTTCTGTGTAGAGTAGTGGGAATGTCATGAGAAAACCCATCCTCCTGTCAGAAAAAAGGGAAAGAAAAAAAAAAGTAAAGAACTATACTTGATAAATTTCCATCATAACACCATGATTCGTACCAGAACATAAAAAAAAAAAAAAAAGAAATTGGACAAATGTAATGGCATACAACATCAAAATAGAAACATACATGTCCAACTATACATAGACAAACATATTTCTATCAAGGAATTATTGACTAGGTTTTAATGATAACAAACTAGTGTCACATAACTGGTTTTGGGTTTTGGGTTTTTGGTAAGATTATCAAAAGAATGAGGATATAGTTGATATCAGCGGCCAAAAAGTATCATTCATTGTTCTTGTTACTTGCAATCAAACTTCATTGAAATGAGTGAAATCATGGAGGATGTTGTCCATAGAACTACAATAGGATGTTTGGAGTCGACAAGTGCTTCTACAATATTCTGTGACCATATAAGGATACTTGTCCATAGAACTAAAGCAGGATGGTTGAAATGGAGATGTGCTTCTACAAATATCATGTGACCATATAATACTTCCATGAAGTTGAAGGGAAAATTTCTACAAGACGGCTTAAGACCAGACACTTTATAAGTGAGATTTCAAGCAATCAAGAACCATATACGTGAGATGTCAAGCAATCAAGAAACCATATGTTCAAAATATGAGTTTATCTGAAAATGGGTTGACAGCAATAAGAGAAAAGACAGAATTGTGCATTCGTGGAAAATCAAAGGTAGCACCAATCACTGACAAGAGAATCTGAGCTGGAGACAAATGGGTGTGCAAATTAGAAGTGACAGGAACATACCTGAGGGTGATGCCAGGGTAACAGTTAGACAAAACGAACTTGAATTGAAGTTGCAAACAAGATATGAAAGAATCTAATTTAATAGACAAATATGGCCCTTAATAGAGCTAAATGAAGAAGAGTATTCAAAAGCCAACACAAAGAACTGACGTAACAATGCTTGTTTTTATCATTGTACAACATAATGTGTTTAGCTAATCCACCACATTTTACATAAAGAGAATACAGCCGAGTTTCAATTAGATTATGTGTTTCCTTCGGTGATTGGGCCCTGTACAGCATTCTAAATGAAAGCACGGGCATTTAGAGCTTCCAGCAAGATAATGATGTTCCTACAAAACAGACAGATGCTTGCAAAGGCAAATATGCTAAAACAAACTAAAACAAACAGTTATCCTGAAAGAAAATTCTAATCAGTAAATTCCAAATATAATTAAACAGAATGAGTAGGGAGAAGGTATCTTAGAGTCTTACCATATTAAAAATAAAAGCCATCCGACCAGGAAGAAACATCTCATTAGCCTTAGCATTGCTGTGTGGCTTGACCATCCATTTATACACAGACTGCGACAGGATACCAAGTAAATGAGAGATGCAAAAAACTTTTTCCCCTGGTTTATAATAAAATCAAGGGAAAAACAAATTGAGATGTCATGATTTCTAGGCACCTTTGCTGTTGAAGTACGAAAAGAGAGTTGTTGATCATCCTTGGATGCTCTGAAAAGCGAAGACATCATACATGTTAGCAAAATAAATAAATTAAGGTATAAATAGTTACGCAAATGAAAAAAGGGGCAAATGAAAAGAGGATCTGTATCGAGATGGAACCTCTAATCCCAAGTCAGCACCAGATAAGTTAGTGCAGAAACCGTTAGTTTACAAGTTTGATTAACAAAAGACTAACAAAAAAATTTAGGGATTTGTTCCAACTTAGGTTTTGTATCCCAGAGGCAGAGATGAACGTGAGTTATAAATAAAATAATACCATAGCCTTCTATATTATTATAATGAAAAAATTAAAAGGAAAGTCTTTTAAATAGACTTTTTCACTTAGATTGTATCACAATAACGAATGTAAGTTCCTATATTGTCTTTTTCTGAGTGTAGGGAGAATTTGGATATGATGCTTGAACACATCAGCTTAAGTCATATGCTCTCAATATGGCAGCTTCCCATCCGCACAATTGGCCCTCTTATTCTATGACATGCCAATATCTTTCCCCTAATTTTCTGAACAGAAATCTTGGCCATCTAAGTGATCAAGTTGACACCTGCCATGAAGTTAGTTTGATCTTTTTGTAGTGCCTATCACCTCTGCACTCGATGAAAGGCCTTCTTTTGATAGCAAAAGGCAGGTCAACCAATAGATTAAAAATTAAGATCATTTGGCAGTTTATTAATATGATTGGTCATTAATGATTGGCTGTCTGAGTTAATTAACGGAAGCACAAGAGAATTCAATATAAAACTAGGGATATACAATACACCTTATCCAAAATGAGAAACATTCATAAAATGAGAAACAAAAGGACAGAAGCACTCAAATTTTCTATTAGTTATATTTGGCGCAGAAGAAAAAAGAAAAATATATGTTGAGATATGAAACCCTACCTATAATTCATGCCTCATTCTTTCAAATCTTCAGGGCGGTGCCATGCTATACATTTTAGGTTTCACATATTTCTTTCAAATCTTCCACGTGGTGCCGTGTTATACATTTTAGGTTTCACATATTTTATTCCAGGGTATCATTGACAAAAGTTGTGACCAAATGTTGAAAATGTAAAGAATAATGCACATATCCCCAAATCAGAGGCAAATAAATAAACAATAAATGTCCATGATTTGTAGATGTTGTCATAAAATAAATGTGCAAATCGTATTGACATGGTTAAAATCTTGGAATCGGTATGGGTATCGGCCAATGGTTTTTAGTATCAATACCGTCGACATCGGCCATCAATATCGGCAATATCAGTCATATCGGCAATATCGGACCCAATTTCGGCCGATATTATAGCGTTCACATTGTATCAAGCACCTCAAAACCCGATACGATATTGCCGCTATATATTAGAATCGGACGATAATTGAAACCATGCATATTGTCATAAAGAGACAGTTGTACAGATCGTCATAAAACACATTAGAGTTGTAATTAGTTCTTGAATAGGAAAAACCGAAAGTTAGCCAAAAGAAGAAATAAACTACTTTAATTTATATATGATGACGGTTCTAAAGAAATTTTGTATTCAAAGTTCAAACTCCAAGACTTAAAGCCGATAGCGAAGTCTTGAAAACCATAAATAGTCTAATAAAAAAAAAACTAAATACTAGATGATGTAGAACCCATAATTAGACCCATACCTGAAACAAATCCCAACTAAGATTTGGGTTTCGATAGAGGCTTTGTTTTATCATAAAATTTGATTCAAGCATCAAATAAAACAATATGTTGCATATATTATTTTCTTTATAACTAGGTGAAGAGATAATCTAGCTCCGCATCTTTGATTCCTTAGGCATGTCAAGTCATCTCACCCCATTTCCATATATGGGGTCACGGAACATGAATTTCTGCATGTATCCCATTCAAGCATGCACACATCAATCCATGCTTTGTTTACGGATACGTCTGAACTAGGCAAAATACAATGCCTACACTTCAAAGAGAAAATTGTCCATGCAAAACAAGTTTTATACTATGACAAAAAAAAATAGAGTTCCTTTATTTTGCATTTTACCGTTATCAGTCACAGTAATTCCTCGACTACTCTAAATAATCAACATGTGTGTGATCCTAAGACAAACATTTCAAAAGGAATTACATTTAAGCATTGGAAGAAGATAAACAACATGAATTTTCACAATCTCTGTATAAACAATAAGAACATAACATTAACATATGAGACAATATCAATTAAAAATAATAATAATCTTAGGAGAAAGTAAATCTACAAGAGAGATGGTAATCCACATGGAAAAAATGATTCAGTTGTTGTGAAGGGTTTGCCCAGAAAATCAGGTATATAAGCTTATGTACCTTGAGTTTCCATCCTTTTCTTCTTCAGCATCTGGCTTTTTGTCAATTTCACTCCTAACCTTGTGAAGCAAAGCGTAATCCAAACCTTTGACCAAATGTGTGTGCTCCACATCTCCTGGAAAAACAAAACAAAGAAAAGAAAAACAAGAGCCACTAGGTCAGATAATTATAACCAACAGAAAAACTGGATTGTCCTTTACTACAAAAAAAATTGATTCCTTTTTTTCAGCCAAAGATTGAGCATAATTTAAGATCATAATTCGATGAAGACAATTAATACTAGAAATAACGATTGGCACATAAACCAAAAAAATCAGCCCAACCCACCAATTTTTTTAACCTTTAAACATGATTAGGAGCTTAACATCAGTACAAAAAAATTTAAAAAAAAGTTTATTTGACGATTGACTAAACCAAAATGGAGAAAGAGTTATCAAGGCGTCCAGCTCTTGTCCATAAGCAACCGATAAGACAAAAGTAAATAAATTCCAAGGCTATTTAAGTCCTTATTTTTGGAAAGGTCAAAATCCTGAAAGTGAGATTTATGAGAACTAAGCTTATGGCCTGCATGATATCACTTTTCTGTTGATTTAGACAGACCTTACTCAAAGTTGAAATTAGACTGTTCAACGCTTTGATTAAATAAAAAAATCAGTTGAAGGATATCGGTACCGGGTGTGCTGTTTTTTCAACCCTATGCTGTTTGTCATATGATTTATTCAGAAACATCTAGGGAAACAGGCTAAACGCAAAACAAAAATACTTAGGCCAAAATTGATTGAAAGAAGTGAAATGATTGTTAGAAATAAAGATGGCATAAATAAATTTATGCCCTTCAGACCACAATATATTGCTCCCAGAAAACATTTTGAATCTTAAGCTAATCAAGAGTCGAAATCTGAAATCTGAATTCCCGTTGATATCTGAAAGCAATTCATATGAATTTATATAGTTGGGATCCGATCAGCTGGCATGAGGAATTCCAACATCGTATCATCCTTACTTCTATTACTTTTCTTTTCTCCTATAGCCTACCATCTTGAGTAATGCAATAAAATTCTGGTAACTTCCGTAAAGCAACAAGAGAACTGCCCAGTAATAATTAATAATGCTTAAAGAACAAAATCATTTAAACTCTTGAATTTGTCGAAAGAAAATTAACAATACGAACCTCCAAGATACTTGCTATTCTCAATGGATATCTTGTGTGCATCAGATATCCTGCAAACATAAAGTGCTATGGTATGATATTTTTTTAAAGGTAAGCACAAGTAACAATTCTAGAATCAGATACCAAACATTGCACGAATGGTTTACCTTAAATCAACATTCCCAGGAGGAGCTACTGCATGAAACGAACCCAACTCAGTTGGCTCATAATCAGGGTTCTGATCTTCTCTACGTTCCTTAGCACGATCCCGATACTTGGGAACTTCTGGTTCTTCTTGCTTCTTCTCTCTATTAAACAGAGAGCGTGTTACCTTACACTTCAATACATAGAGAAACAAATAGAGAAAGAAATACAGGAAAAAGAAACTCAGCATTATAAACAAGCTACATAGCTTGCAGTCCATACATATAATTGGAGGAAGGTCTATTTAGTTATTGCATATTGCAACTAACCATTGATCTCTTAATATTATGAAAAGTCATAAATAAATCTCTCGTACTGTGACTCCACCAAAAGCTATCCATTTGAATAAATATCAAGCCTTGTTGATGTCACAGCAAAAGACTTAGCTAGAATCTTAGCAAAACTAAATATATAAATAAGTAAAAGAAATGAAGGGAAATTGTCTAGAACTAACAGTGTTATCCCAACGGGTATCTATAATTGCAAGGGCCATATAAATAAGATAAATGCATTTAATTGAAAACTGTGTGTTAACGGGAAGCTCCTTTAAGACAACCTAAATGCCAAATAGTTGCTGGGCAAAAGACTTTGTGCGCATGGACTGACGCAGACGGGAAAGCGAAGAAGACAAGCAACGCGAGTTAGATATCGTACTAACACTTACGAACCCTGAAAAAGCCTGGTAGGGGATAATCACTCGAATCCACGAGCAAGCAACCCGAATCCACGAGCCAAGAGAACAAACTTGAATCTACGAGTAATTTGGGAGTAAAAAAAACTCAATTATATTAATCAAAGTTAGGTGATAAAAAAAAACCTAGGATACAATGACCTTATATAGGCAAATAAAAAAAGAATACTTCACTAACTAGAAAATTAAAATAAACAAACAGAAATAAAACAAATTAGTATTCAAAAGCGGACCCTGAAAACAACTCCTAAACTAACTAGAAAACTTTGATATGCAGCAAGCATGTTGACAGGCAAAGAGTGCGGCCTTATATAGGCAAATAAAAGAAGAATAATTCTCTAACTAGGAAACTAAAATAAAGAAACAGAAATAAAACAAATTGGAACTCAAAACGGACTCAGAAAATAACTCCTAAACTAACTAAGAAACTCAGATACGCAGCAGGCCTGTCGACAGACAAAGAGTGTTGTCGATAGGTTTGTAATTCTCTGACTTTTTGTAAAAGTGAAAGTTTGTCGACAGTCAAAAAGTGTTGTCAACAGGACTGTAAACAACTGAGTTATTGTAAAAGCCCGTCGACTGAAGGATGTTGTGGACATGTAACTTAAATGTGGGCATTCTCAGCTTGATCTCTTACATCATGGACACAAGTTAAATATTATAGCCTAGATGCCCAGGCATGATGTGTTATGGCCTTAAAATCTAAGAAGTGAATTTCCAATTGGCTCAATTTTCAATATGTGTACTGATAGGTAGTAAAAAAATGCATATTTATCACTACATTTACTATCATATTTCCCTATTTATTCCTATAATTATGCACTATTACTAATGTTTTATTATTTAATGTGTGCAGGCCTTGAGTAATTATTTAAATAAAAGAATAAAGCCTAAATGAAGCCCAGAAGCCCAAAAAGCCCATGTGCAAGCCCATGTGCAAAAGTTGTAGTAATTTAGAAGTTTCATATTATCTAACCTAATCTAAACTTAGATTTTTAAACTCTTTATTTAAAATCTAAGTGAAGAAAAGGAAGGATAAGAAAGAACTCCTAATTGCTAAAAGAAGAGAAAAATGATGGACTTCTACTCAACCCTAGTTGCTTGCAAGACAAGGCTAAAGATAAAAGGAGAAGAGTTTAAAGATAAAAATCGTTTCAAAAAATTCGGATTCAGACTGTACACGTTTTAGTGTTCAGATCATAACTTTTGCTACAGATATTGAAATTCGATAATTCAAGATGCTCCAGAAAGAAGATTTGAAGGACTACAACTCTTATGTTGATCAAACTTTCGAATTCAGTCAGCAGATAAGCCATTTTCGGTGATCAACATGATAACAAGTTGCAGGACAGATTTGAACTTCTATGGATAAGTCAAAACAAGTTTGGAGATAAAAGAAGAATTCAAATTCAGAGATATTTTGCTCCTCTTATCTTCATACGCTTCTTATCCTCTGGTTTTCTCCTATAAATACCCCTGCATAGCAACAGAGGAAGGGCAGATCTCAGAAGCTTAAGTACAGAAACGACCTTAGGGTTTTCTTTAGATTCTCTCTAATTTGTAGATTGTAACTTAGGTTTGTTTTAGTTTTCTTTTATGTAATTTTTATTTTTTTATGTAACTGAGAGGAGAGACGAGTTTCATGGAGGAAGGAGATCAAGCTTGTACTGAGGTGACATCGGTGTAAGTTTTATGAAGATGAACATCCATTTCCATGGTAGTATAGCTTGCCCTTTTATTTCATAGTGTAAATCGGGAATGGGGAAGATCTTATATTTCACGCTTCGCTCGCCTTCAAAGAAAGGTACATCATTGATACGGTCCAAAGGTAAGCAGACGCCGAAGAGGTAAGTATTTTTTTTAGTTTTTAGTTTTCTTTCTTTTATTTCTTTAGTTTAGATTACCAACACCACATTATTCCCAATCTCTTTTACTATTTTTCATTGTAAATATCATTATAAAAAAAAAGAGAACTTACTAAACAAGCTTCCATCGCTAGTCCCTCCCTATGGATCACGACCCGCATAGCCACTTGCTATAGCGGTAGAATTGAGCACCCTGCACTATTGTTTTAAAAATTCTGAAATTCTGTATTTTGTGTGCAGGTAAAATCTCAATCAAATTTTGGCGCCGTTGCCGGGGAGGGACGGTAAGTTTCTCTCTAAAACAAAAAAAAACTAATTATTGATTTATTTATTCTTTTTGTTTGCAGGATCAGAGAACAGGAAAACTAACAGCAGCAAAGGACATATAGCAACTCTGTGCCTCTGTCCTCGAAGGCAGAGCAGCAGAGCCTACTACAGAGCCGTGTTTGCGCGGCAATAGCCGTGTTTCCGCGGCCTGTGTAGTTCACTACTCACTCTGTTTTCTGCAGGTTGCTGCAAATTGAAAGATTTGTTTACTGCTCTGTTAACTTTTCTCTGTGATCACCCTGCACACTGCTAATTAATTAACAGTAACCTATTTGTTGAAAAAATAAATTAGACTCTTGCATATAGGCACGTGTCTATTTAATTTTTTTTAATTTCTGTTGAAGAGTGCTGGAGACAAGGTACGTTCGCATTGCATATAGACTAGGAAGCACCCTTGGTTGATTTACTGCTTTTGAGTGAATATTTGTCTATTGCTTTACACGTGCACTAAATTGACTTAAGGGCTTGTCCTATAAATAAGATAAGGTGGGAAAGTCATTACCCTCCCTTAGCCCACAAACAATCTCCTCACTCACTAACCCAAGCCTAACTAAAAAATGAGTAGACGTTGGCCCTAGGGACATCTCGGACTCAATTAGGAGATTATCCTAAGGGGGAACGGTGTTGGAATTTGACTCTTGCCAAATCAGTGTCTAGGAAGGGGATTGAAGGCCGAAAGCCCAAAGATTGGTGGTTATTTAATTAAGGAACGTATTTGACGAAAAACCTCCCACCAATTTTGCCCTGACCTGGCTGATTAACTTGTGGTCAAAGTCTGCATTATACCTCCCGTGGACAGTCTAACCAGTTAGGAGTCGTCTAGGTTATAGGTCTATCCTAACTTAGTTTAGAATTTTTTTATTTGTTTGTATTTTGTTTGTATTGTGTGATATGGCTTATAACAACAATTTTTTCAATTTTAATAATAATTCATATTACACATCAACCTCTTTTTCGGATATTACCAACCCGGCATATCATAACTTTAACCAACCTAGTGTGCCAGATTGGTCTTATCTGAATCATTACATGCCCCAGTCCCAATACTATGAACAAGACTGGAATAATCATCATTACTCTTCACAGAGTCAATGGGGATACAACGCCCCTGAGCCATATTGTCAACCACCTGTTCAACCATTATCTTCATATACTTCTTTTACCACATCACCAATGTTTCAGTCCTCCAATGATCCATTCGATGGGTTAGAAGAAAAAGTGGATCGTTTGCAAGATATAATAAATGATCAAATTTCTAGACTTTCAAACATTCTTGAACTAACCAACCAAGTTGATAGGAACCAAGAATCATTCTGTCTAGAAGACCTTGATCAAAATTCAATTTCATCACATCAATATGAACTTGATCAATCCCAATCCTTGGACAAATTGGCTAGTTTTAATTTCAATGAGATTGAATTAGATTGTGAATGTGAACCCGATCCCCAACTTTGCGATTCAGTTTCCATCTTCGAATCTATGTTGACTTCGGTATTCTTACCCAATTTGGACCAATTTTCTGAGCCAACATTTATTCCCGTACCCATAGATCATGAAATTGAATCACCCATTTTTGATGATCATCATATTGAACTTGACCAATTTCATACTTTTGAAAGTCCCATTGACAAATTGGCAAGTTCTCATTTTTATAAAATTGAACTCAATGAGATATGTGACCTTGATTCTCAAATTTGTTGTGATCGAGTTCAAATTCCCGAATCAATATTGACTCCTGTTCTGTTACCCGATTTAAGTAATACTTTAGAGTCAGTTTTGATTCCCACACCTGTCATTCTTGAACTTGAATCACCAATAGTAAGTCACATTCCATTGTGGGAAAATGATTGTGGACTTGAGTTTCAATTCTTGGACTTGGATTCAACGCTTGAACCAAAACTAACTCTCGAACCCCACGTCAATTTTTCCGAGTTTGTATTGGATCCTGAACCTATCATTCTTAAGTCCAAGTCAACCATTCTACCAAGTCACATTCTTTTGTTGGACATAGGTATAGACCATGATGACTCTGTGATGATTTTCCAGGACTGGTCATGTAAAGGAAGTCAGATTACGATAGGATATTGACGGGGAACCAGACGGGATTCTCTCCCTAGGGCTTCTCACCCAAAGCACACAGGCTGCAAAGCTTAAAAGCAAATTTCATTCATTCCAAAACTAACAATAACAATCCCAGTCTTGGCCTTAAATAGGCCTACATCAACAGAAAGATCCCCTTACAACCGATATGGGACTAAAAGAAAACTGCCAAATAAATAAAATTATAATAAAAAGGGAAAAATAGCTAAGTTGACTTTCCCAGCCCTAATCGAACCAAACTGAAAGTGTGCGACGACGCCTCCTGGTGTAGAATCGCAATCCTGGAGAGATGTCCCCATCATTCCCTCGGGGTTTGGAAAAACTCGACTCTGTCGAACGTGAACCTCCACGGCTTTCATAATGCTCCAGACGATCAGGGTCCAACCGTCGGAGTTCCTCTCGATTAATCCAAGTGTTATCAGAATCAGGTAGTCCTTTCCAACGAACCAAAAATCTGTGGTAACCACCATCTCTAGTAGAGACAATCTGATCATCAATAATTTCATCAATTTGATCTGCCATATGGGTTGGATGTATTTGGGGAAGAGGAGGTAATAAGGGTCTCTCAGGAGGTGGCACAGGGGAAGGCTCATCCAATAAAGGATTATCAGGGGAAAAATTGAGCCCTTTATAAGCAATCAAATCTTCAATATTAAAAGAGAGACTAATTCCAAAATCCGGTGGGAGATCTACTACATATGCATTTGAATTAATTTTTTTCAAAATTTTGAATGGTCCCGCACTACGTGCGTGCAATTTCTTCACGGTACCCGGAGGATACCGTTCTGGTCGAATCCGAACCATCACGTAGTCTCCTACGTTAAACTCATGTGCTTTCCTGTGCAAATCTGCATAAGCTTTATAGTTTGCATTATTTTCTGAATTTGGTTGCTGATCTCCTTATGCAAGTCATAAATGTGTGATGCAAATGATGCAGCTGACTCAGACATCCTAGTATGATGGGGTACCATAGGAATTAAGTCTATAGGTTGTCTAGGTTGATAACCATGCACTACCTCGAATGGACTCATGCCTATGGTTCTATTGACAGAACTGTTGTATGCAAACTCAGCAGTAGGTAACACAAGATCCCATGCTCTAAGATTCTCACCCACTAAACATCGTAACAGATTACCAAGACTTCTATTGACTACTTCAGTTTGGCCATCATTTTGTGGATGGAAGGCCGTAGAAAACTGAAGTTTAGTTCCCATTTTATGCCACAGGGTTTTCCAGAAGTAACTCGTAAATTTAACATCCCTGTCTGAGACAATTGTTTTGGGTAGTCCATGTAGCCTAACAACTTCATCAAAGTAGATTGTAGCAACCCGAGATGCATCCGACGTTTTGGAACATGGCAAGAAGTGAGCCATCTTGGAAAAACGGTCTACAACCACAAGTATGGAATCATGCTTCCTTGCTGTTTTTGGTAAACCTAACACGAAATCCATACTGACATCTTGCCAAGGACAGTTAGGGACTGGTAGAGGGGTGTAGAGACCAGTATTTTGTTTTCGTTGCTTGGCGAGTTGACATGTACGACATTGACTAACAAGTCTTGCAACATCTCTTTTTAAGCTCGGCCAATAAAAACGATGTTCGACAGCTTCAATTGTTTTATTTCGCCCGAAGTGTCCAGCAAGTCCCCCTGCGTGTAATTCCCATACCAGAAATTCTCTCAATGAGGTACGAGGGATACACAACAGACGAGAGCGAAACAAATATCCGTCTTGCAGAAGAAAACCATCAATCTCATGTGTCAAACTATCCCTTAATACAATGTATATATTTCTAAAATCAGGACAAGACTCATAAGTTTCTTTGATCTTCTCGAAACCAACCACTTCCGTAATCATGACAGAAAGTAAAGCGCGACGACGGCTAAGAGCATCAGCGACCCTATTTTCCACCCCGGCCTTATGCTTGAGGACATAGGTGTAATCTTGAAGGAATTCTACCCACCTACCATGCCTCGAATTCAACTTCTTTTGAGAGTTGAGATACTTAAGGGCTTCATGGTCGGAATAAATGACGAATTCTTGCGGTAACAAGTAATGGCGCCAATAACGCAGAGCTTGCACTACCGCATAGAACTCCTTATCGTAGGTAGAGTACCGTTGCTTAGCATCATTTAACTTCTCGCTAAAATAGGCAACGGGATGCTTTTCTTGACTTAAAACACCACCTATCCCAACGCCTGAGGCATCACAAGTAATTTCAAAAACTTTCGTGAAATCTGGGAGCCTCATAACAGGAGCTTCTGTCATTCTCTCTTTGATTTCCCGAAACGCCTTGGCAGCAGCTCCTGTTATGAGGCTCCCAGATACCAAAATGACGGGGAACCAGACGGGATTCTCTCCCTAGGGCTTCTCACCCAAAGCACACAGGCTGCAAAGCTTAAAAGCAAATTTCATTCATTCCAAAACTAACAATAACAATCCCAGTCTTGGCCTTAAATAGGCCTACATCAACAGAAAGATCCCCTTACAACCGATATGAGACTAAAAGAAAACTGCCAAATAAATAAAAATTACAATAAAAAAGGGGGAAATAGCTAAGTTGACTTTCCCAGCCCTAATCGAACTAAACTGAAAGTGTGCGACGACGCCTCCTGGTGTAGAATCGCAATCCTGGAGAGATGTCCCCATCAGATATTCCATGATCCTACTCATACTGGGGACTGTAAACATGTAAATAGAAAAGGTCAATAAAGGTAGGTCCAGTAAACTACCACATTATCTTGTGGGGTAGCAACGCTTGGCCCAATCAGACACCACCGGAACCACCACCTTAAGGTAATATTTTCCTTCCCTTTCTTCTTTTTCATGCATACATGCATTCATTCATACATTGATGACAATGCATGAGATAAGTGTGGGGGGAGGATTTACTAACATACTAACATAGTTAGATACTAACTAACAAAATTTAATTAAAAAAAACTTTTGAAAAAAGAAAAAAAGGACAATATTTTGACTTATCTTTTGAAAGAAATCTAAGTTAGTCTTAAGAATTAGGAAAATCATGATTAGGATTTCTAAAAACTTGTCAAAATAAATAAATTGTTGAATTTTTAGGTATAGGAGGAAAAATTGAATAAGTAATTAGTCTTGATTTTTACCTTAATGAAATGTGTATACCTAATACACTTACACATCTAGGCTTCTAAGACAAAGACTCTTGTGCCTTATAAAAAATATAATATAATATAAATAAATAAACAAAGAAATTCACTAATTAAGCTGGATACATGTGCCTCAAGAAGCATCAATATTCACGCCTAAAGGTGATTTTATAAATAAAAACCTTAGTTTTGTGGCCTAGTTCACTCGAATCCTTAAGTCCGTGGGGTGTTTTCTCACCCCGGTGCCCTAAAACCAACCGGTTTGGGAGCCACCGACTTTAAGTTAACTACATGGGTGGATTAAAAAGCCTAAGAAAACTAAGAAAAATTATTTATATATGTACTAACACATTTAATAGTCAATTAGTTAGGTATGAGGGCCTCAAGAAGCCTTCATGCTTACACGAAAGAAAATTAGATGAGTTATACATATTAAAAAAAAAAAATAACAATAAAGAGGCATGAGGGTCCAAGTTAAGGAATTCCTAGTAAAGATTCACAAGGATGCATATGACTTTTGGTAACGAAAAAGACTATACAAAAATTCAATTTTGATCCTTACCTAAAATTGATAACAATTTACCATATAAAGACTAAGTTTAAGAATGAATAAAATGATAATCCTAAAACTTATAGATTACTTAGTCTCTTCAAACATATTTCAATATATTTTCTTTTTATGGATTTTGTGGGTGTAATCCGCTGAAAACCCTCACGAGACAACACTCGTCCTCTAGGGTAACCTAAAGGTTTAACGGCTTGTTGCACATGCTAAGTGCAACCGTGATGCCTATGAAAGTGAGTTAGGATAGATTAGTATTTCTTTTCTTATTCTTTTTTATTTTTACTCGAGGACGAGCAAAAAGATAAGTGTGCGGTGTGATAGGTAGTAAAAAATGCATATTTATCACTACATTTACTATCATATTTCCCTATTTATTCCTATAATTATGCACTATTACTAATGTTTTATTATTTAATGTGTGCAGGCTTGAGTAATTATTTAAATAAAAGAATAAAGCCTAAATGAAGCCCAAAAAGCCCATGTGCAAGCCCATGTGCAAAAGTTGTAGTAATTTAGAAGTTTCATATTATCTAACCTAATCTAAACTTAGATTTTTAAACTCTTTATTTAAAATCTAAGTGAAGAAAAGGAAGGATAAGAAAGAACTCCTAATTGCTAAAAGAAGAGGAAAAGGTTGGACTTCTACTCAACCCTAGTTGCTTGCAAGACAAGGCTAAAGATAAAAGGAGAAGATTTTAAAGATAAAAATCGTTTCAAAAAATTCGGATTCAGACTGTACACGTTTAGTGTTCAGATCATAACTTTTGCTACAGATATTGAAATTCGATAAATCAAGATGCTCCAGAAAGAAGATTTGAAGGACTACAACTCTTATGTTGATCAAACTTTCGAATTCAGTCAGCAGATAAGCCATTTTCGGTGATCAACATGATAACAAGTTGCAGGACAGATTTGAACTTCTATGGATAAGTCAAAACAAGTTTGGAGATAAAAGAAGAATTCAAATTCAGAGATATTTTGCTCATCTTATCTTCATACACTTCTTATCCTCTGATTTTCTCCTATAAATACCCCTGCATAGCAACAGAGGAAGGGCAGATCTCAGAAGCTCAAGTACAGAAACGAGCTTAGGGTTTTTCTTTAGATTCTCTCTAATTTGTAGATTGTAACTTAGGTTTGTTTTAGTTTTCTTTTATGTAATTTTTATTTTTTTATGTAACTGAGAGGAGAGACGAGTTTCATGGAGAAAGGAGATCAAGCTTGTACTGAGGTGGCATCGGTGTAAGTCTTTTCTTCCATTGTTATAAGAATCAAATCGAAGTTCTGTTTCTTCTTTATTCTTGTTTTGTTTTTGTTTCCTCTTTTGTGTTGGTTGATCCAAGTAAAACCAATAGCCTCGAAGTTTCCTTCTCCTTGCAAGTGTCGTTGATGGTTTATGAAGATGAACATCCATTTCCATGGTAGTATAGCTTGCTCTTTTATTTCATAGTGTAAATCGGGAACGGGGAAGATCTTATATTCCATGCTTCGCTCGCCTTCAAAGAAAGGTACATCGTTGATACGGTCCAAAGGTAAGCAGACGCCGAAGAGGTAAGTATTTTTTTTAGTTTTTAGTTTTCTTTCTTTTATTTCTTTAGTTAGATTACCAACACCACATTATTCCCAATCTCTTTTACTCTTTTCATTGTAAATACCATTGTAAATATCATTATAAAAAAAAGAGAGAACTTACTAAACAAGCTTCCATCGCTAGTCCCTCCCTGTGGATCACGACCCGCATAGCCACTTGCTATAGCGGTAGAATTAAGCACCCTGCACTATTGTTTTAAAAATTCTGAAATTCTGTATTTTGTGTGCAGGTAAAATCTCCATCATGTACAGTAGTATTCCCTGTTTATAGTTGGATGTTAAAATTTCTTCTAAATTTGATATGCAGATAGGTGTCATAATAATGATAGATTGTTGCCCCACTTAGATATTTTTCAGTTGAACAGAATTAAGGGAAAAGGTCAAAATGAGTGAAAGCATACAGGGCATATGAGATTGCTAGAGAATTTTTTTGCCAAATATCAAAAAAGAATCCAATTGTTCCCCTTAACACAAAGTACAAAAGCACAACCTCCAATCTTTAACTACAGTGTCGATCAGCCCCAACCGAGCCTTACTCCCTGCAAATCATGCCCCATCATCCCCTTCTCTTCTTCCGATTCTCTAATACTATAATGCAAATATCTTTCCCAGGTTGTATAACAGATTGTGGCCCCAAGATTTAAGAAAAAAACACCAAAAATCTATTTATTACCTATGTATAAAAATAGTGAGGTTTCTGCATGCTTTTAGCTTAACAAATTTGAAACTTCATTTTACACGATATACAACTAAGGATTTTAGTTGTATATATAGCATGTAAAGTTAAGTTTCAAATTTGTTAAGCTAAGAACGTATAGAAAGCTCGCTATTTATACAAATTAACTTTACCAGCATCAGCAAATTTATCCATGACAGCTACAATGTCAATAAAAGTAAATTAATTACTCCAGGCACATTACTCATCTGCCATGAGTACACATGGCGGGCAATGACATCACATTAACAAATGAACTGAATACACTTATCTGGTACTCTTTTCTTCTCACCATCTCAAATTCAGCTACTAGTCTCTGCGCTAGCCTTCCAACTAAGAAATCTGACATTTTAAAAGGTCTATGTGATCATCGTCTTTCTTTGAAAAGGCAGTCCCTACCTCATATCCACATCATATGGCCGAATTCAAGTCCACCGAGAAATAGTGTATCCTAACTGTATCATATAACAATATTCTACTCCTGCCCATAATCCAACACGAAGGACTGCTCACGGCCATAAATTCCTAAAATCCTTTAAAGTTCCTGCTTCCACTCAGAAAATAACAAAACCAAACATGAAGAAAGAAGAAAGAAAGAAAAAGATATTGAAGCAAGCACTCTGATAGACACTGCCATTACACCAATACTACACTACCATATTGATAGCAATATTAGCAACATCGACACACACAAAAAAGAGCACGCAAACTGCCATGTGTGCTGAAAGAACATATTGCTGAATACAGAATAAGTATACAATCATAATGAACCGCAACATCTTGAAAACAGTTGTAATGCAAGCAGCAAAATTAAGACAGTAACAATGAACACCTAAAGCATTCTATTAACTTGAAAAGGACCTACAAAACTAAATACAATAAGAAAAAATCCCGGTCAAAATTATGAAATAAATTATCAAGCAAACCCCGATTCAAAACCGCCCATCCTCTCAATATCAAAAATTTCCACCGTAACCATAGCCAGAGACTCACTAGACATTAATCCAAAACTAAATCACAATCAGTACCAAAATATCCCCAGCTCGCGCCTAAGCTAGAACCATAACCAGCTCCAATCCAATAAAAAAAATCTAGGGTTTTTAAACCCCCACAAATAAAAAAAACGAACAAAGAGAGAAATGAGAATAAGTTTGTACTTGGGGCGGCGGTGGTCCTTCGATGAGCGGTTCATCTCCGATCAAAGGGGTCGCTCTCTCTCTATCTCTCTCGCACTCGCTCTCCTCTCTCGGCGTCGCCTCGATGAAGCTTTTTTGTTCTCTCGCGTCTCGTAGGCTCACACGCCCGTGACCCGTTATAACTTTAAGTCGGGTTAGGTTCGGTATAAACGGGTTCGGGTACGGGTACATACCCGCTAAATCAAATCAATTTCGAACCGGAATCCGGTGCCACTGTCTCCTCCGTACACTCACCCCCCATTTAAAAACCAAAATATCAAATTAGGGTTTCGATCAATACCTTAGGGTTTCTTCAAACTCTCAAATCTAGGGTTCATCCTCTCCTCGATCCCCATGGACTCCGTCCAAATCTCCGGCTCTTCTATTGCCAAGCGCTTGGCGTCCTGCAACCAGACTGCCCGCAGTCGAGCTGTTCGGCTCCTCACTCGGTGGCTCCCCAGCAGTCCTCAGCCGCGGATGCTTTGTCCGACGGCGATCTCGTCAAGATCTGGAAAGGCCTCTTCTACTGCGTCTGGCACGCCGACAAGCTCCCGTTCCAACTCGATCTCATCAACCGCCTCTCTGGCCTTCTTGAAACCCTAGATTCTGACCTCTCGGTCCGATACTTCGAGTCTTTCCTCGTCACGATGCGGAGAGAGTGGAGCGGGATCGATTTCCTGAGGTTAGATAAGTTCTATCTTTTAATCCGAAAGTTCATTCATCGTTTATTTGCTCTTTTGAAGAAGAATAATTGGGATGTTGATTTATTGAATCGGTTAGTAATTATTTTGAGCGAAAAGTCTCTTCTTTCGACTGATAAGTTTCAGGCTTGTGGGGTTAATTACCATATTGCTGAGGTTTTTTTGGATGAGATTGAGGGGTTCTTGCCAGTTGAGCCGGAAGCTTTAAATTTGTTGTTGAAGCCTTTTGTTTGTGCTTTGGAGAGGAGTAGTGATAGGGTTTTGGTGAATAAGATTAAGGCGAATGTGTTTGAAAGGTTGGTGCAGAATGGGACTAAGTATTTGAATGGGGAGACTGAAGAAGTGGAGAAGCTTGGGAAGTATGCATTGGTTTTAAGGTTTTCCAAGATGTTCTTTAAGTCAGCTTCGGATGAGGGGACTGTTCAAAGTAATAGGAAGGTTCTGTTCGGATTGCATGAGACCTTCTCAAGCTTGAAAGGACTTTGAGAAATCTGGGCTGGAAATTTCGTTCGACCATTTAGGTAACGGGAATGTAGCAGAAAAG